>VUQI01000234.1:0-15330 GCA_015106735.1 Paratilapia polleni | reverse complement strand
ACAGCCTCTCTGAGTGTTGTTGCTGACCATGTCCATCCCTTTATGACCACAGTGTACCATCCTCTGATGGCTGCTTCCAGCAGGATAACACACCATGTCACAAAGCTCAGATCATCTCAAACTGGTTTCTTAAACATGACAATGAGTTCACTGTACTCAAATGGCCTCCACAGTCACCAGATCTCAATCCAACAGAGCACCTTTGGGATGTGGTGGAACGGGAGATTCACATCATGGATGTGCAGCCGACAAATCTGCAGCAACTGTGTGATGCTGTCATGTCAATATGGACCAAAATCTGTGAGGAATGTTTCCAGCATCTTGGTGAATCTGTGCCATGTAGAATTAAGGCTGTTCTGAAGGCAAAAGGGGTCCAACCTGGTACTAGCAAGGTGTACCTAATAAAGTGGCAGGTGAGTGTTACCAAGAACTACTTACATTTCTATACACCAAATTTAAACAAAACAAAATGTCAAAACCCAGCATTGTTAGTTGAACTAAATTTCAATAACTTAATATAATATTATATAATAATATAGTAATATTATATTTAGTTTTCATTGTTGTTTGTTTTTTTTTAACAGATGATTTTAATGTTGATCAGCTGTAATACGAAACATGGCATTTGCTTCCCAGTGCCAGGTGAACACTTTGCACGGAAGCTCCACTGTAAGGTTAAAGGCAAATTATTAGTAGAGACCATCCACTATTTGGTCTGTTGTTAAATGTTGTAAACATTATAACTGTCAGAATAAGACAAAAAGTGTTGAAACTGTCCTTCACTCGTAAACCCAACATACATTTGTAGCTTAAATGCCGCTGCTTGTGTTGATTTCTCAGTGAACTGCTCCTGTTTCTACAGCTGAGTGTTGAAGCAGACGCTCTCTTGATTGACAGTTACCATGACACGACTCCCTCTGCTGGTCGGGATTGTGCCCTGCAGTAAATCATCTGCCGCTATTGTACTTGCAACAAAGGAGCGGAGCCAACAAAGCTGAAACACACACACAGGAAACACAAAGGAAAGCACGCTTCCCTTTGTTATCGTCTCAGCCTGTTATTTCAGAACAAGCACGGTTGCGACAAAGCTGCTGCTGTTGACATTGCAATTTAAACTGACACACAGTTTATTAACTGAACTGGGAACAAAGTGTTGAAATTCATTTGTGCTTGATTTAATGGTCCCCCCCCCCCCGTTTTTTTTCTTTTCTGTGATATATGCACCAAGAAGTAGTTGTGTTACAGTTGTAGAAAGTTGTAGAAAATGTCAAATGAAACTTATGTAATAAAGTATAAATAATGACATTGAAAGTTTTCATCTCTTTGGGGTTCTGTGCTCTGTGGAGGTGTAAATGTTCTTTGCTCTTTTGCATTGGTGTATTTAAAACAATATATAAGAAATCAGCTGAATTTGTTCATTAAGTGTGTTCTTTATGCATTGGCACTTTAACATTGCAATGTTTTTCTACTGTTAAACATGCCTATTAAAGTGTTAAGCCTTAATATTTCTGGTCCTGTACCAGGTCCCAGTGTTTTGTATTTTTTCTTCTTTCTTCTGCATTTGTAAAGCTTCTGTTTTTTCTTTTTCTAAAATTTAGGTTGATTTATTTTTTTTTCCCCTTAGGATGTTCTCTCAGTTTTACAAAACTGACTGGGGTTGAAAAATAAAGCCAATGTGTAAGTGCTAAAAACTGCAGTAGTTCTAATGGCCATTTGAGGCTGGCTCCAAAAACGAGTCAATCCCCACAGACTCCCATGTTAAAAAGCCCAGAAAAAACATATTTAGGACCTGGTACAAATAAAAATGGTTTTGGTCTCTGTGGATAGTTTCCCCCTTCAGAACAACTGTACAGTGGGTGATTTTTTTCGTAACTCATCCATCACGATACTGGAGTTAGGGGCATGGTCACTTTTGATTGACCAGTGTCAAGATTATAGACAGTATGAAACATGGACATAGCTTCTTGGAAAAATTAAACTAATGGAGGAGTGCCTTAAACCTGCACTCTATCTGAACGCCATCAGATGGCAATAACTGTGGTTGCAAAAAAAACTTCCAGTCCTGTAGAACTTTATGGGACAACAGCTTTCTGAATTTAATTCTGTAAACACTTTCCTGCTGAGTTTATGGGCTCAAACAGTCATTTCAGGTCATATTGAATAAAAAATTAAGTCTATTTTGTAAATCTTGGTCATACTATGTTTCAAAATGGAAGATTCGATATGGTATGCTCAATATATACAGTATATACATATATCGTCAAATATATATATATATATATATATATATATATATATATATATATATATATATATATATATATATATATATATATATATATATATATATATATATATATATACTGTGTATATATATATACTGTGTGTATATATATATATATATATATATACAGCTCCGGAAAAAATTAAGAGACCACTGCAAAATTATCAGTTTCTCTGATTTTGCTATTTATAGGTATATGTTTGAGTAAAAGGCACCAGGAATGGCATAAAGTCACCCAACAGCAATGTGAAAGACTGGTGGAGAGCATGCCAAGACACATGAAAGCTGTGATTGCAAATCAGGGTTATTCCACCAAATATTGATTTCTGAACACTTCCTAAGTTAAAACATTAGTAATGTATTGTTTAAAAATGAATATGAACTTGTTTTTTTTCGCATTATTTGAGGTCTGAAAACACTGGACCTTTTTTGGTATTTTGACCATTTTTCATTTTCTGCAAATAAATGCTCTAAATGAAAATATTTATATTTGGAATTTGTGAGTTATGTTGTCAGTAGTTTATAAAATAAAACAAAAATGTTCATTTTACTCAAACATATACCTATAAATAGCAAAATCAGAGAAACTGATAATTTTGCAGTGGACTCTTTTTTCCAGAGCTGTATATACTGTATATATTGTGTCCAAATGTCAATTTTTAAAAAATTCTATTTTTACTTTAATTATTGTTCTGTTTCACATTTGTATGCTTTTGCTCAGTGTTCTGCAGGATCCTCGCTGACCTCAAGTCATCAACCTGCAAGATAAATTTGCCTGGGGTATACACAGTTTCCTGGTGTTAATGCATGTTACTGTGTGACACCTTTCCATGCAAATAATGGATTAAGGTCAAGCCTCAGTACTGTAAACACAAATAAAAAGGAGATTATCTGCATGTGGATCTTAAATTTTACACATTTAATTATGTATAATTAATGTTTTTCTGAATATTAACTGAACTCAAAATTTTCTTCGTGTGTAGGCTTTATGAAAATATTCCTCTGCACCAAAGCATTTCATTTTATTCCATATGCGTCTGTGCAAACAGCCAAACTTAAACAAGACGTGGCTTCTACCAAATCATAGTATTTACTGTATGATGGAAAACATTGCTTGTCGCTTGATGGGATGGATCACATTCCCACGAGTAATCCCCGCCTAATCTGACCATCTCCTATTCCTCAATATCCTCTAATCTTTCCGATCCACATTCCTCCTTATTCTGTATGACTATACCATAATCTATACAAACGCCTTCCTCCCCCCAAACAAACTGCCATTAACGTCTGGTGGACTGTGTAAATCCTCTGATAAGGCTGCAATCTGCAGCTCTATATCCCTGACATATGACAGCAGCATGTTGGGCACTCTTCGCTGTCTGATGGAGGAATAGAAACCACACATGTGCAAGGAGCTACAGAAAAATCACATGTATATATTTTAAAGCACACAGGATAGCTCAAATGAGTTTCTAAACTTTAAATCAGGCATTTTCTCTACATTTTTATATGAATTCAGAGCTGGAAGAACAAGCTCTACAGATAAACGTTTTGGTTTCTGTGAAGCTATACAGATATTTAAACAGGCCCACTAAGCATGCTGTGTCCTGTCCTCAGGTATACTGCTGCATGCTCAGGTGAGGAGTTTGCATTCAACACTTAAATACCCTAACATGCAGGGTTTTAAAGTTTACTGCAGCTGCATGCAGTCATTTGGTGCAACCGTTTGGTCCAGACTGAAATGTCTCAACTACTGAAGATAAATTCAGAGGAAATTATTACATTTTGTACAGACGTTCATTTTTCATTTAGGATGGATTGCAATAATTGTTAAGATACACAGACTTTTAATTTACTCCCATTATCAAGTCAGTACTTTTTGTGCTTAGTGGTATATTAGCAGAAGTTACCACTGTGCACAGAGCTGTAGATGGGGTAAACACACAATAAACTGTGCAGGTTTATTGTGAAGGACAAATATATTGTATCCTAACGCAACTTTCCCAATATATAGTGATCCTTATATAGAGTAAGGATAAATGGAAGCTGATGTTTATTCTTTATAATAGCCTTCTTGTACTTCCAATAGTTGTTAAACTGCTGTTAATTGTTATTTCAGCTGCTAATCATCTTTGAGTTTCAGCAGGGAGGCATCCATAGATCTGCATTTTCTTTGTGGTAGTTTCCAGCCAAACGCTGCATGGCTTGTGCATTAAGAGACACCTGCACATGACCATGATAAAAACCTTACCTGCTTTCTTGCCAAATTTTAGAACAGCGCAAGCTCTGCAGAGCCAATTAAAATGCAAGACAAGGAGACAAGCGGTAAAAATGCTTTGCAATCCCAAATGAAAAGGGACAATTGGCCACCCTGGCTGTAAGCATGTCCATGTTAGGCTGAACATCAGATTTTCTTCCTTTTCTTCCCTTGAATATGTTTACCATAATTAAGGGTTATAAAAATACAGAAAAAAAAGGGAATAAATGTCTTTGTTCTTTTCATTTGTGTTAAAAAAAATCTTGGAGTAAATGGATGAATTTAGCTCTGAGATTTTATAAAAAAAAAACTCTGTCATCCAGCATGCAGTCAACAAACTGTTTATCCATCACGTGACGGAAAGAGGAAGTGATGTGTTTTACCCATCTGGTTTGTTAACTTTAGAGGCGTAAAAAACCCATTAGTGTTGAAGGTTGTGCAGGAGTAGATTGGGGTTGGTGCCCCTTTGGGACTCATAATTATACCCCAATTTTCACACGTGCACTGCAGGCCTGAACTTTTCAAGACAGCATGTGAAACCACAAATGTCTGATGCAGTTGGATCAGACATTAGCTGGCCTTTAACCCGCCAGTTCCTTTGTAATAAATCACTGTGATGTCAGATGGCACCAGTGTGCAGCTAACAGGATTCACCACTAGTGAGTGGGCTTCCATCTTTATCCACCATTTCCAGTATTGCAGATGCATGCATATAAACACTTATGCTGCCATATTGTTCAGGGGGAGCTGAGCTTCCTAATACAAAATTAAAAATGACTATCATTCCCTGAATTTTCAACCAGTTTTTAAGGGGCTTTGTTTGGTACACGTGCTAGAGCCGTATTTATGATATGGGATATCTAAACACAGATTTTATGTTGATAGTTACCGTAATAGTTCCATATTATAATGTTTAAAATGAATATATTGCAGCTCTGCAGCTGCTTTTTGTTGAATTTCTGCTCTAAAAGCCGACATGATTACTCCATCATTAGAATGAGTAACTCAACTGTCAAAATTTGACTTGAAATGAGAGCTGCGGAGAAGTTATTCAGTCTCACTCTGACTTTATTCGTGGGAATCAATACACACAACAACAAAGCTGTGCAGCTCTGTATGCTTTTGTAGCCACTTTTCAGCCAGATACTTAAAGTTAGATGTTACTGTATGCTGTGAAATACTCAGACAGACACCTAATGTCACCTAATGACATGACATACACTTCCTTAGTTTAGTAGCAGGACAACTACTTATCAATAAATCATTAAAAGAAGGATTACTTTTTGCAATTTATCAAATTAAACACATTTGTAACAGCAAAATATCATAAAACAACTTCCCTACTGTGAAGTGATATTCCGTGTTGCTTAGTTTAGGCATTTATTTCACTGGAAAACCAAAAGGCAGCAAGCAAGTCTGGCATTCTATATATCTATCCATCTATCTATCAGTATCTATAGATATACAGCTATCTATATATCTATAGATATATCTATTATCTAGAGAGAGAGAGATAGATATCTATCTAGACTGAGCAAATTTCAGGGTTCTTATGTCTCCTTGGTGGACATATAGCAGAAACAGGACAATATAGAGATTATTTATGTATTCAAAATAGATAATTTGACTTTTTACTGAATGGCTCACTAGTCTTCATTTTGAAGAGACACAAACCATAAATGTTAGGAACTTCTGGTGTAATGTGATTATACTACGTGCATAACGTGTGTGTGTGTACAGCAGTGAGAGTGGCAAGCTGCCTGTCAGTTTATGGATTTTAGACCACACAGACACAGTGAGGATGAACAAGGATAATCCTCCAGAGCACCCAGAACGCCATCTGTACTGGAGCCTGTAAACCCTCTGACTTTATGCTCCATTGGACCATTAGAGGGCGCTGTGAGTTTGTTTAAAAACACATGTTGCCAATGATTGACATGGTGACTTCTTTTGGGGAACAGTGAGGATACCTGTTTACACGCACCAAAAAACTTTATTGGAGTGACTGGGTTAGAAAAACCTCTCAGTATTATCAGTGAGGGAAAACTATCCAATTCACTGATTGTTTATATCTATGGGTACAAGATTAAATTGTAAACTGTGAGGATGAACAAACATGTAATATTTATGTCAGCATAACCTTGGTAAACAAAAGAAAACACAGCTACATTATGGAAAAATATAGAAGGAAAAGTACATGGGTGAGACCTCTGGCATAAATTCAAAAGTCACACGATTCAGATTATACCTAAAGATTATGGCAGCACTGAACTTCATCTTCATGTAAAAATAACACAGAAACAACGTACATGTGCCCCACTTACCTGTATGCAATTGTGTAATCAGCCTCTGTCCAAATGACAGACTGTAGTGACTCAAGATTAATAGCTCTGCTTCCTTTTGCCCCATTTCAGTTCAGCAAAATGTTACTGAGTTGTTGAAAAGTGGCTGAAATCTAGAAGCTGGTTTATTAAAAACGCCATAAATAGATGAATTAATATCACATGTGTGCTTATTACAGGATACATTTCATTTTACAGTGCTGTGAAAAAGTG
This sequence comes from Paratilapia polleni, assembly GCA_015106735.1. Taxonomy (NCBI): domain Eukaryota; kingdom Metazoa; phylum Chordata; class Actinopteri; order Cichliformes; family Cichlidae; genus Paratilapia; species Paratilapia polleni. The sequence continues at coordinate 8,234 of VUQI01000234.1, read as the reverse complement.
TTTGCCCCCTTCCCGATTTCTTAGTTTTTTGTATATTTGTCACACTTACATGTTTCAGATCATCAAACAAACTTTAATATTTGACATTTTGTATTTGCTCAGGTTATCTTTGTCTAATATTAAAATTAGTTTTATGTGAAACATTTAAGTGTGGCAAATATACAAAAAAACTAAGAAGGAAAGGGGCAAATAATTTCTCACAGCACTGTAAGCTGCTGCAGTATAAATATATGCTGTGTACACCACAGTTTGAATGCCATCCTTATCATTGTCATCAGTGTCATCATCATCAGTGTCATTTTGGCACAAATGAAAACTCATGTCTTTCAGGTCTGACTTTCTCTGTGCTGTCTAGTCAGAATCTAAGTGTATATCAGTATTCAGAAAAACGATAAACGTGCAGCAGTTTTAATGGAAAAGTCATTGAGCCCTTACTCCTAAAATTTTTCGTTCCCATACAACTGAACTCGTTTTGAAGGAAACATATTTTCTCCTGGATTATTTCCATTTATAATTTTCTACAAACAGAGGTGCTGCTCACCACCATGTAAGGCAGGCAACTGCTTGGGCCCCCAGACCCAGTGAGGGGCCCCTGAAGGCTGACAAATTTTAAACTACAGCAGTAGCAATTTGCAAAGTTTGCAATGACAGAAGGAGAGACCTGAACTCCCTAAGGGGGGGTCTCACCTGACTCCACTCATCCCATTTCATGATTCTGTTTAAACAAACTTAATGACAACGATGAAAGCCACTCAGTGAAAATGAAGAGGAGTTATCCTTCTGGGAATTAAAAAAGGAAAAAAAAAAAAGAGGAGAGCAAAGAAAGCACGACAACTGTGAGTGGAGCAGATAATAATGGTTAAATATAATACTAAATATCTAAATGCTGCTAGTCTAGATTTAACTGTGGGGACAGTTGAATAACTTCCACAAGCATCACATTATTTCTTTTGTTTATTCTTTTGTTTATTTTGAACCTTAACATTAATTAACTTAGGCCTCAGTCACACAGTCCTAGAGACTGGTCAGCGAACCCCTGGCAATGTCCAGTTACCACGGTAAAATGTGTGTTTCCTTACTGGTTGGTGAGCATCTGCTGGAGGTTGCTGGCTGTTGCCAGGTGAAATCAGTTGCAAAGAGGGTGCTTTGGTTGCCAGCAGATTGCTGTGGTTGTCCATAGTTTGCATGGAAGACGCCAACATGTCTGCAAACACTCACCATTTACTCTCCGAGCCGTAGTGAAACTTGAAAAACCGTGACACAGACTTCAAAGTAAGTGCCTCACTGCTGAAACCACCACATTTGTAAAGGCACAATTTTTACTTTGAAGGAGAATGGTCTGCGTTTGTGGTTTGCGTCACACTTTTCACAGTTTCACTACTGCTTGGCGAGTAGTTGGGGAGTGTTTATAGACAAGTCTGCGTCTTCCATGCAAACTATGGGTGACCATGGCAATCTGCTAGTGACCAAAGCAATCGCAAGGTTTTCATTGCAGCATTGTATACCTCTTTTCAACCAGTTTCAGGCTAGAGACTGCCATCAACCACTGTGCAACCAGTCGCGGAATGCACACTTTCCCTAGCAACCAGCCCAGGAGGCCACTGACCAGTCTCTAGGCCTGCATGAATGGGACTTTAGCAATCGATTTCACAATGACCACCAGCAACCACTCGCAACTGGTCGGTGAATATTCATTTTTCCCTTGCAACTGGTTGTTGCCAGGCAGTCACCAGCCTTGTTAGTATAGCTAGCAGGCTGAGAGAATGTAGAAGGTAGTAGTTACAGTATTAACACTTCATAGCCAGTCAACTTGGTCTTAGGCATTGTTACTGAAATGAACATGGTCTCTGCCATTTCTAGATTAATGTTTCACCTGTCGTTTCATAGGACACCAGTAATGGAGTGATTTGGAGGGGAAATCGGCTAACTTGGACAATACTTTTTTGAAGTTAAGTGATGAAACCTGTGTCCGACTAGGCAACTGTCAAGCCATGAATGCTAAGTTATGGAATTTACATTCCGCTGTTTTGTTGTTGGTTTTTTATTTTTTTTTTGGTGGTGTCAGATTATTTATAACATAATGGTCATGAATGCTGGTTGGAGGCGGCCCTGTGAATTTTTGCCTAGGGCCCCAACAGACTCTAGAATCACCACTGTTTACCTATACACATCGCTTTCACAGAGGAATTGGACATAATTAAATCAAGGTTTTTGCTTTTTTATGGACCTGTTCTCAGACGTTTTTGATTAAACCTTGTATATCTGTGGTTTCTACTGTTGCACTAAACCTAAACAGTGAGTAAAAACTGGAAAGTCAGATTCATAAATAAATAAACAGATAAAATAACATTCCTACATAGGAGCTGAACCCCAGTCTCACGGATGAAAGTCTTGTCTCCTTATGAAGACTTTTAAATATGTTGGCATTTCCCTTAGTTTTTTGTTGTATTGATTTTCATTCTTTACATTAAGAAAGTTCCCAAACTCCATACTTTTCTCAGTCCTTAATAATGTAACTTTAATACATTTTGGCGTTAAAATTAACAGTAATACACAACAAGCATTTTGAAGATGTGACCTCTTTAGATGTTTTTGTCAAAAAATGATCTAACAATCTGCTCATTTCCTCTCACCTCTCTAATTCCAGTTAGGGATGATGTTGACTGCAAGTACCTAAACACATGTATGTCTGTCTGGGTTGGTTTTGTTTTGTGGGGTTTTTTTCCAGTGTAAAGACAGGGCACCACAAAGCCTGCTCCTCCTCACTCCTTCCTTCGGATGTAGAAACCAAACAAAAGAGGAGAAAATGAATGGAGGAGATTATCTGTGCTCCTCTGCTGCTGACAGACAGCTTCTGTAGATCCCTGCTTTGCTGAGTCACCACTTGCTGGCCTCTATACATAGCTCCACATTGGACTTCATCTTCTCAGCTCAAGCTGCTAATACACACAGAGACTCCCGTTAATCTGAATTTATACTTTCACTGGCCTCGTCCTCCTCCTGTTAACTTCCCTCTGTGGATAATCACTAGCAGAGTTTAGTAAGGACATGAAAAGTTTGACTTTTTGTCCCTGGAGGTTCAAGATGGTATCCACTTTGTCTACAGCTTTTCCCACTGGGATAGCATGGCTGGTAACAGTAGGAAACATTTGTGTCCAGTGTAGAGGCCAAATTGCGAATTACAGGTCATTTAGTGATGCGCCATCATGACATTGTCGTCGTCTTCGTGCATGTAGAGCTGCGTCACGACGCGGACGTGCGAGATCTTCTTCACCGCCTTGTGAAACATTAGCTTCATGTCCTTCGATTGCTTCCTCGGGATGCTAATGCTGGTGCTGAGAGGAGGAGAAGCGGTGAAAGGGGAAGAAGAGAGAATCAGGAGGGAAAAGAAGGAAAGACGAACAGAAAATTAACGCAAGATGGGAAAAGAAAAGATCATTTCTGTTAATGTTGCAATTAGCTTTGGCTACAGATAATCTATTACAAAAAAGATAAATTGGGACCTTTAAAGGAATAGCTCAACATTTTGGGAAAGAAGCTTCTTTAGTTTCTTGCCATGAGTCAGATGATATTAGTACCACTTTTATATATGAAGGTTGAAGCTAGAGCCAGGTGGTGATTAGCTTAGCTTTAAATATAGAAACTATTTCTTAGTAAACAACCAAAGAGCTGACTTGCAGAAAGGTTGCTAAAAGTTACAGGAAATCGGCTACTTCCATCATTATTTATTTCCTTGAAATATCCGATCCAATTTTTAACTTTCACAGAGCCTAGCAGGTTTTGCAGCTTGCTTTAGCTAATCAAATCCTGGCTCATCCCATAATGCATTGCAAATCCCAGATTCCACAGCAAATGACATCCAACCACCTTGAATTTAATCCTTGTCATCATCGTAGTGTTGTATAATATTAGTTTTGAATATATTTTGTAGTTTGTGATGTGTGATGTGTGTGTGTGTGTGTGTGTGTGGTAAAGTATAACCTAGTTATGGATATGTTACAGTGCTTCGTTCTTGACTACAATTACCGGTCTCATGGTTTCTGAAGTTTAGCACTAACTTAGCAACCATGGGTTCATGGGTTTAAACATTTCCATAGTAACAGTGACCTCCACCAATCAGAGATGTTGCTGTTTCAATTTAGGATTGTGGGTAGAGCAGTTCTTTTCTAAGACACTGTGATTAAAACAATTTTTTTGTTAAACAAAGGTTAATATCATACAGGCTTGTGGTTTCTACAGGAGTAAATACCATTGTTTCACAGTGTTGTAGCCTGTATTAAGTATAATTTGAATGGTTACAACATTATGGCTCATAATCACTATCCCTATGGAGAATGTGATTTACCCTTTGTAAATTTTAACTAAACCTTTCACCACCAGGAGGCAGTGTTTTACCAGTGGGTGTGTTGAGATGCTTTCAAATGTGTTCTACTGTTCTTATAACTTTTAGCTAACTCCATTACATCATGGAGGCTTTCCCTTTGTAAGGCTGCCATTGTAAATAATAATGTGCTCTTATAGGCTTCCCTAGTTAAATAGAGGCTACACTGGCTTGATGCACCATCTTGTGGTACAAAGTGGTATTACACAAAAGTACAGCCCAAAGCTAGTTCAACTTGAGTTGTCATCTCTTCAACACAATAGATGTTTTGGACATAAAGTTACACAGCAATTTACAATAAGTACCTTTAACCAGAGAAAGAAAGGGAAGTAAACATTAATAGCTAACATCTAGAGATAACATCAAAAATCAAAGAAATATAAAGACATTGGTAGTGTTTCCCCGGTACTTTATCAATTTAGAGGTGCAAAGAAGACAATAAAGCATCTATAATGCAGACAGATGTAAAGAAGCACCATAACATTTCAGATTTCTCATTTCAGCCCAGGTCAGTAGGTGTCGGCACATCGTTGCTGTCGAGCGAAAAGCTCACTTTGGGAAGATTTCCCTCCAAAGTTGGGAGGACCTTTGACAGATGAAATAAAAAAAATTATGATCAGCTCGAACATTTCGAGTGACAACAGCGATGTGGCGAACAGTCCACATGTGACATTTTCATTTAAAAAACTTGTAAAGTAGAAGAACTGAGTTTTGTCAGTGATGAAAAAGAGAAGTTTTCATTTAATGGACAAAATCCCCACATCCCTCACCTGAACTGTCTTCAGATGCTGCTGTTTTTGTTTGCATTTTGTTTGCGCTTGTATCTTGACTACAAACATGACCCATTTCAAAATCTCACAGGAAATCTTTAGTTTATAACCTGTAGCAAGAAACTACAAGTCAGAAATGAGTAAGGGTGCAATGGCAAAATGAATGCATGGAAGAAATTTACACGAAAATGTGAGATTTCTTTGCCACTCAGAAGTAAAGGCTGGATTTCCATTTCTCTTTGTCAGTAGAGTTTTTCTATCTTCATATATTATCAAATAACAATGAAGGATTTATTAGGCCCCAGTCACACAGGCCTAAAGACCGGTCAGTGACCCCATGGTAACCACTGGTTGCTAGGGAAAAATATATCTTCCTTGACCAGTTGCCGAGTAGTTGTGGGAGACTGTCGCTAGGTGAAATTGGTCTCAAACAGGTATACAGTGTTAGACCAAAAACCTACTTGTGATTGCTTTGGTCACTACCAGATTGCCATGGCATCCCGTAGTTTGCACGGAAGATGCCAACTTGCCTGCACACACTCGCAAACTACTTGCTAAGTGGTAGTGAAATTGTGAAGACTACAACACAAACTGAAGGATGCAAACCAAAGGATATATGGTCTCTGTTTCTGGTTTGCGCTGCACTTTTTCAAGTTTTGTTACCGCTTGGTGGTTAGTTAGCGAGTGTTTGCAGACAAGTCAGCGTCTTCCATGCAGTCTACAGGCGACCACAGCAACCTGTTAGTGACCAAAGCAATCGCAAGGAGGTTTCTTTATGACCGCCAGCAACTTTTCCCTAGCGACTGGAGGTTGCCAGGGGTTTGCCAGCCAGCCTCTAGGCTGTGAGACCTTAAAATAAAAAAGTTTAAAGAGGCATTGTACCAGAATCCCATTTATGTGACAAGCTGCTTCTTGTTGTGGCCAAGATTTCTTCCTCAACTTTGAAGGGGTCATGTTGAAGATGCAATTTAATGCAAACAAACCGCCTTGAGACAGTTCATGCCCCAGCATATGTTTGCCCAATGATGAGTAACGTTGCCAACCAAGCCAGTAATGTTATACATTTTTTTATAATGCATAACATTACCTCAGTTTTTCTTCTTTGCAAGTTGTTCCTGTTGTTGTTTCTCAGCTTTCCGTTTCTTGTACTGGGCTATCTCGGCCATCTGCAGCCCATGGGGCATTTGCCTGTTGAGACGAAGTAAACAGCGTGATCACAGCACACACACACACACACACACACGCACATAGTGTAGTCCTGCAATGGCTCAGCCATCTCTTCAAAGAACAGATTAGCTGATAGGTGGATTTATAGTCGTAGCCACTGCTGAGGTCCACAGCTTTGTCCTATAATATTGGAGAAGCAGCTTGTCTGGCTGAAATTTTTTGCTCAGAGTACAGCTTAAGTGAACAAGGCATAGCAAGGCATTATAAACAAACTGAAAGCTGTAATTATGACAAATTCTACAGGAATGTCCAATCAAAAATGCAATGGTTATTTGTCCAAGTGCCTGAAATGACCCATTCCAATGACTGATAAGTATAAGATTTGGTTTTGTGAAAAGCAGTAACACAGTAGTCTTTGTTAAACTGTAACAAAACCTAAAAGAGAGGAGGTTGGGATGGATGGATGGGTGTTTAACTAACAGTGAAAGCTAGTTGTTTTCTGTTTTCTACCAGCAATCAGTGTCTTGTTTTAACACAATCTTTTATCCAGTTTTCGCATCTGAACCTAACCAAACAATACAAATAGAAGCAGCAGACTAGAAAATAACTGCATGAGTTATTATGTTTCAGGTTTGAAAAATAATGGTGTGTAATTCTGAAGAGAAATTACATTTAAAGGTACCTTTGGAACAACTCAGTTCTCCAACCTGCATTTCCAGCAGACACAATTTTCAGTTTTACCCCTTAAACAGTCTCTTCTGTTGGGGTTGGACTTTTTGAAGGTTCATTTACTTGCAGCCTATTTTAAAATATACAACTGGGTCAATTCCATATAGAATCAGTTCAGGAAGGAATCATGGCTAGAAGATAAGTCTGTTATCAAAATGTTGGTAAAATGAGACCCTTCTTATGCTTTAAGTTGTTTTGACCAGCCACTTATCCCCCACATGGTGGTATGACCTGTGAAATCTCTGTCATGATCCCGGGTCATTTTGACCCGGTGTTTTGAGTTATGGACTTTCCAGGTTGTTATTCTCTGTTATTTTGCCGTTTAGCCTCTGTCTCTGTGTTTTGCTATTTCCTGTTTTAAGTTGATAGCCTCCTGTCTCTTGTACTCAGTATTTAGTTTTGCTTCCTTTGCCTTGTTACCTGTGATTTAGTTCAGCTGTGTTTCGTTACCCTCCTGTTTCCGCTCCCCTCATTACCTTTTGTGTATTTAAACCCCTAGTCTGCTTGTGTTTGTTGTTGCGTCATTATGCTTATGCCACGTAATCCCCTCATAGCTGTGTGTTCCCTGCTTCTGTGTTTCCTGGCCCTGTTCCTGAGTGTTTTGTGATTTATTGTTTTTTTTTGTCTTCTAGCAATAAAAGCTGAGTTTTGAGTTTAGTTCTGTCTCGGAGTCCTGCGTTTGGGTCCACCTCCTGCCTGCCACACAGCATCATACGACAGAATGACGTGACCAGTCATGGACCCAGCGGTCTCAAACACCTCTGAGGAGTTGAAGGAGAATATAATTTATATGGTGGTGGTTTTGAGTAACGAGTGGCTGACGGGGCCGTGTGAAGGGTATAAGGAAGCGGTGGCTCTGAAGCTGCACAGACTGGTTTCTGGCCTGCCATGGCTGTTAGACTCCCTTCCGGTACTAATAAGAGACTTCCTAGTTGCCACCCTTCACCTGCACTCACCCATTGCTGCTCCCCACACCTCTGGCCCTCCTTCAAAGAGGAAGCATCACTCTCGGTGCTTCCCCTCCTTCTCGTCGCGGCAGCAGTACAGCCTTCCTGGATTAGGCTTAAAACTTTCTTTTTTGATAGAGTTTATAGTTAGGGCTGGATCAGGTGACCCTGAACCATCCCTTAGTTAAGCTGCAATAGGCTTAGGCTGCTGGGGGCTTCCCATGATGCACTGAGCACTTC
>VUQI01000233.1:19002-34434 GCA_015106735.1 Paratilapia polleni | reverse complement strand
ACAAATTTTAAAGAAAAAAAAAAAAAAAGAGAAAAGGGAAAAAAAAAAAAAAAAAAAAGGTTCTTAGTCAGCGCCATCACATTGACAGCATATCAGCTAGGCTCGGGAACAATCCTGACTTCAAAATGATCAAGGTTAGATAGGAAATACACACTCAAAGACACATACACACTGGAAACACAGGTGTGTATGCACACACAGCAGGTGGAAATACAAGCACACACACACACACACACACACACACACACACACATAGAAGCCAGGAGATATCAGAAGGGATGTTTATTAAGATGGCAGACTTGCTGCAGGCAGGCAGGAAGGTACTGTAGGTTCTGGGACAGCGCCTGCCATTTTCTCTCAATTTTATTTGCTCTCCCTATTTCCAGTCCCCTCCTCCCTGGCCACCCATTATCACTGGGCAGCAGATGGTTTCCTCTGACTTGACAAAAACCATGCTGGAGAAGAGGAGGGAAGCCAGATAAATAATTTTAGAGTCGTGCCAAACCACTCTGTGTTTGTTGTCGAGCTGGCTGGGAAGCGTTTTCTGTATGGTATGCAACATCCGTGCATACGGACCACATACTGTTAGTGTGCAATGTGGCACAAACACGTACTGACACCTATACACACGAATCTGCATACATAAGTAAATGTAAACATGAACGATGTTCTTAACCCATTTTTTTTTTTTTTTGGTAGGTGCTATATTCCTAAAGGTTCATATATTATTATAGCAGCAAACAACATTTTGCCATAAAAAGATAGTTGAGTAATGGCGCCCTTAGCAGAGAATGAAGTCACACTCTGTTTGTGTTGTAACCCGATAGCCAGTCCAGCTGCATATACATGCTAATATGCAAGTGCCTCCATTTATTTACTAAGTTTTTTTTTTTAAAGTGAATTTCCACACCCCATTGTAAAGAAAGATGGCAGAGTGCAGTGTAGTAGAGTGTAGCCCAAAGATTTCTGGGTGGGCTGACGGTAGCATGTGAGAGTCATGTTATCCTGGTTAAATAAAGGTTAAATAAAAATAAATAAAATAAGAGAGCCATTCCACATATTTTTGCAATGTGAGCGCAGGCTAATGGTTGCAACTCTAGGGGGGACCTTTGGCAGACACGTCAGGTTATTTTGGTCTGGGACACTGGTGCTCCAGTGGGACATCCAGTTGTTCTTAATGTTATAGCACATTTAAGTAAATCAACTAATATTCGGATCAATAAGATGTTAGAAAATAGTTTAAAATGCCCGAGTCAAGACTACTTATCTACACTGATTGATCAAAACAACATTTCTGCTGCTTCTGATGCTTAGCCAACTCTTACATAGGACGAAAAAATATATACAGGAAATCTTTAGATTTTAAAGACTAAAACTGACAAATTTGACATTTTATCCATGAAAAAACACTGAAAGGATTAACCAGTTTATTTTCTAGAGAAAATAATCAGTTTATCAACTAATTATTTCAGGTCTAACACATAACAGGTCAGTTTCTACAAAGACACATAACACATTAACTAGAAACACTGCTAATGTGGCTCTAAATGTAAAAGGAACTGTGGATGTTTTGTTCATTGCTGTACTGTAAACCATGCCCTCAGCATTTGAACCAGCTATCCATCTGCTCCTCAGGTGTGCACACACAAAGCAAAACCAGAAGCCCCCCCCCCGAACCTCTGAATGTTGCAGACATGTCAGAATCAGTGCACTGAAGACAGGCAGATAAAATCAAGACAAATCAGGCCTAAACATACACCCATCCTCCTTGTCTAGGTAGCAGGGACAGCAGTCGTATTCTGGATGGCCAATCAGCTATGTTCTCGGACATGGCAAACGCTGACATCTGTCACTATGTGCGCTCTACCATCCTGCAATAGCAGGCAGCATTATTGTGCTTACCAGAACCTCTTGCCACTGGCTACCATCTGCTATGAGTACATATAGGAGGGGCCTTGTGGTGATCCAGGGCTCTGGGCTTTGATTGCTTTGAGTTATCCACAACATCCACATCCAAATAAACAGAAAGCGTTTGCTCATGGCTTTGTGTTTGCCTTAGCATTTTGTTCGAGCCAGCCCTCGTCTGTGAGAATTATTGCACCAGTTCAATCCTATAAAAACACGGAGTAGGACACCAGGCTTCCAAGGGGAACTACCACCATGGACATTTTGCATAAGCTCCAGCCAGCACTTTGTACCTATTGCACTTGTAATATGGGCCAGCATACATAAGCCTAAAGATACAGGGCTTCAATCCAGTTGAGAGAAATTACTTTATTGCTTGACTTGGGGAGAAACTGCACGGAAGAGGAAGAAAAAGACAGAGAGAGAGAGGGATGAGTATGTCTGTAACACCCAGATCCCATTGGGGGTAAACAACATTATAGCACACACTGATCAAATCAACTAACTGCTACGAGATTTAATAACTGGTCTGGGTGAAAAAACAGGTGTAGTGAGAGCAAAGCTGCTTTTGCGAAAGAAGGAAGAGGAGAAAAAAAAAATAGAGGAGTGTTATGAGGGGGTGCCTTAAACAGAGAAATGCGCTCCCACAAACACGCAGAGCTGGTCAATAACAATACCATATTGAAAAGCTAATCTTGTGAAATGTCATTAGCACAACTGCCAGACACAATGAGATAGCAATGTGCAGTGTGCAGGCCAGTGCTACACTGGTTGATTATGTTCTACCTTTTAAGATTCTGTGTTCCTCCGGTGGTGAAGCTCTTTACACACAAGAGTAAAAAAAAAAAAAAGGACTACAAGCAAGGAGGAGGTTCATTGTTGTGTGCAATCAGTCAGGTGGTATGGTTACCAGGCTGGCCAGTGTGTAGTTGTTTAACTTATAGGTTAAGGTGTTCATTCCCCCCCCCCCAAAAAAAGGTACACCAGGAATGTTTGTGGAGGGTTGGTGGTCCAGTTGGAGCTGCCATTGTGTTTTAATTTATATGCAATAAACAAACAAATAAAAACTGCACCCACACAATCAGACTGCTATCTCTGGGGAGATGCACGTACACAACTGTAATTGTAATCAAAATTTCAATAACAGAAGTCACTGCCTTGCTATATTGGGTGGACCTATAAAAATATCACACTGTAATTCCACACCATGAACAAATAAAAACAAATAAAAAAAACAAACAGTATGTGCGGGTAAGGAAATGAAATTTTACTCTAACAGAATGGCTTTTTCTTCCCTTTGGCTGGGCATGGACTGATACAGTGAATTTGGTTGAAATGTGGTGGGTGATGAAAATAATGGCTCTCCCTGGAGAAAAGAAACAGAAAGAATGTCAGCGAAGGAAGGACTGAAAGATTGAGAGGCAGAGTAAGACAAACCCATCCATCACATAGCCTTGTATCATTACCTTTGACAGATCATTTTCAGCTTTTCTAAAATGGAGAGGAGGGGAGAAAAAAAAAAATCTCCTTTTTCCTCCTCCTCCAGCCAAAGGCTCCAACCAAGTGTGGTCCAAAACTGACCACGAGCATTAAGAAGTGGACAAAAGCGCACAACTCATTTTCTTTCGGACATTATTCACTTACTGTAGAGAGGTATCTCCTTTCCATGACAACGCGCTGACACCTAAATGTGAAGTGGATTTGTTCTGGACTTCCGTCATAATAGTGCTGAATGCTGGAGCCAAACCATGGGGCAGCTGTGTCCAATCTATTAGACTGGAACATAGCAGAGCATCTCACAAGTAAACAAAGAGACTACTGCGCCATTTTTGGCAGCCATCTTAAAAGCGAGTGGTGCACCAACATGCCGAACAGCCTGGTGGCATAGATGGCGAAGGTGCGTATTCAATGTGATGGCTGCACGCTGAAAAGACAGAGAGGAACTGAGGTAATACTTTTTACTCCAACAAATCCTATGAAATGTCATCGAAAACTGCGACTAGATGTATCGACCGCATTGTGGAAGGTAAAAATGTTCGCGTTTCTCTAGCATTAAGAGGCGAGTCTTTGTTTAAAACCCTTATTGTGAATGTGAAGGTCTCTTAGACTTACCAACTCTTAAAAAAGAAAAAAAAAAAGAAAGAAAGAAAGAAAGAAAAAGAAGTACAAAATATATTAAATCGTGCCTGCAGCTTTAAACCAGTTTCAAAAAGAAAAAATCCTTCTATAGATGCTTTTCACCGCAAAAGCTGCAGTTCAAACCAATTTTGGAGCGATATTGACATTATTTTCAGTCTGCCACTTTGTGTATTCCCACTGTTACAGCCCATTTGGAAAACGAATAAAGAACTCAAACTACAGAACGTTATATTTTAAGTTTACAGGTGGACCCAAATGCAGGAAAGTAAAAAGATAGAGAGCCATGTTGCAAAAAATAAAAAAGTTACTTTATTGGAGTTAAAAAACAATTAAAAAGGAAAAAGCAGGTTGTCTAAATAAAGAACAAGGTTAAAGACAAAGTTTGTACAAAAAGGAAAAAAAAAACACAAGAGAAAAAAACAAAGCTCAGGGCATAACCGGAAACACAAGGAGGCAGACAAGTGGAAGGTAAACAGAAAAACCAACAACTGACAAGGGAGATGCAGGACTGTGGGTTCTTTTCATTATGCTAAATTATGCTGCTCCGTGTCGCCTTTCCTCCCATGACCCTGAAATTGTTCCCCCTCCGCCATCACAGAGGATCTTCAAATCCCTTAAATACACCTTGAGGAAGTGAGGAAACTTTTGGAGGAGATAATGGTGAGGAAACAAAGGAGTATCCTCTATGGAAGCCTTTACTAAGTGACATCATGTATAAAGGCTGCACCTGGACATGTGACTATAACATGTATGCAAGTGACACAGTTTATTCTCACAGCCTTTCACTTTATAGTATTGTGTGTAAGGAGTAAAACACAATTACGAAAATATAGGGTAGTTTAATTGCAGAGTGTTGCTGCATCACACAAATCTACTGCATTATTCTTGCTTCTTTATTTTACAACTGACATGCACACATTCTCATATGAATTAGAAGATTTGAAAGAAATATTAACAGTAATGACACTACAAACATTACTACGTTAATGAATTTACATATCTAAAAAGATCAGTTTGACAGCTGATAGCTACAACTAAGACTGATGCTATGAAACCAAGGATCTCTCATCAGGTAGTTTCGGGTTCTTCCGCCCTCCCATGTGGCTCTCAAATTCTCTGGCAAAAAGTTGAGTGAGACGCAAGTGAAGGAAGCGAGGAGAAACCTTAGCATAATGATAAATTACTCAATATAAGCACACATGAAACGCTAACAGGGAACCAGGGGTGGGGAAAAGACAATGACAGGAAGTCACATCAACTAAGCCACACAACTAGCAAAATAAAATAGGAAGCGAAAACAAGGGGTGCCAAGGATACTAAGACATATACAAACAGGGACAGACAAAGACAAGCAACACAGAGCAACACTGAGAAACAAGGGGACAGTGATCTTTCAACAGAGGTTTAAAGAAATGTCACACCCATAGTCACCATCTGGATTTAAGAAATATCACTTTACCAGATGAATATCAGCCATTTCTGGTGGCTGACTGGCAGAGAAATGCACCAAAATTTGAAAATCTAAACACAGTGCATGCTTCCAGGCACCAACACTTAATACTGACCCCCAGCAGCACAAGAGGCAAACACAATGAAAACACAAGCGCCTAGTGGGTATATATATGCTGTTGATGTACCACAGAAAGGGATACTGATACAAGCTCTATAATTTGAAGCCGCGGGCTAAACAAGTGAAGGGGAACAGACTTCGCTTCCACTAAAACTCCAGCTAAGACACTCCGACAGCTCCTGGCTTGATGCACACGTTCCAGAAAAGAGGAGCGTGATCGCAGGGGCGAGGCCGACAAGCTTCAGTGGAAAAGCAGGGCTGGAAACCCCGCCTAATATCCCATGAGTGCTTCGAGGTTGCAGCGTTTGCCCTCCAAACCCTACGTCAACCCCTCCTTTTCTTTTGTTTTCTTTTCTCTTTCAAACTGAGTAAAGGGCTAGGCCGCTACAGTACTGTGAACATGTCTTATCTTTGGGACTAAGCAGCATGGTGAGGCTTTTAGGGATGGTGACCAGTGCTTGGACATGTGAATTGAGGAGACTTCCTAATGTCACGGTAACACCTCCCAGAGGACAGTGTCAGGAACCATGTTGCCCTCCTTTGGAACAGCCTGGGATAGTCAGAGACATTGGTCTTGAGCAGGCCATGACCCTGCCTGATATGTGGTGAGCGTTTTGGGAACAAAATATCCACGGTCTGTCAAAGCAGCAGCATCAGAGACCACTGTGTAGCTCTTGTGTGTGGATGAAATTGAGGCAAAATGACTACTCCGTGTGGCCACGTATGCGTGTGTGTCCAAGCCACAATGTGTGGCTATAATAAACGAGCGTTAACTGGGCAAACAGCCATTTAGTGCTAAAGAATAAATTGAATTTATATTGATATTGCAATATGAAGGGAAACAATATCTGCTTTGCCAAGAGTGCAGCATGGGGAGTTGTTAAATGCATTTTACAATGCATGTAATCTGCAAGCCAAATACTGGGATGTTCTGGCAGATAGACCAAATACCAGATTCCCATTTTGTCAGGCTGGATATTAGGGGGCAATTTTATATAGCATTTCAGGACCAAACTACCATATTGGCTGAACAAAAGATTTACCACCATATTCATATACACTTTACATACTTGTATGGCTTTGGAACACAGAGTACAGTGCTTTAGTATAGCCTTGACTTTTGGATGCTTTGTGAATGTGGCTGGAACAAGTGATGCAATTTAATGTGTTATGCATGAAAACTTTATTTATTAGGTAGTTTTTGTAGCAGCTAAAGAATTTTGAATCAAACTTCTTTCACTTCTTTCCATCAAGGACAATTTAGCAGCAGTGTTCGATAAATTACAAGTGTTTAACTTCAATTTGTGAGAAGAAGCTATAAACTTCTAGAACTGAGCTTTACATTTTGCCCTGACCTCTGATGTATTCTGTCAGCCTGACCATAACCTCACACTCCACTTAACACTTATTTCTCTATAATGGTAACTGTCAAAGGGATACGATGGGAAGGCAGAATATGTTGCTCCTGTGAGACATTCACTTCACACAGTATGGAGGGGTTTAATTGAAGGAGAGCAGAGTTCTCTAACTAACATGTCTGCTAACAACAGCTCAATGCTGTGCAGAACATCTTCTTTATCTTTATGGGAATTCTTTGACTTGGTGTTTATAGGAAGCTGCTAATGAGACGGGAAAAAAACTTTAACAGAATCTACAATCAAGAGAGGGACTCTGGCAGATATAAAGCATTTGATATAAACTCTCCATTAGTGTGCAAGCAGGTATGCATATTACAAAACAAGCAGTTAGATGGATGCTACTATCCCATGGAGTCTTCTATTGGCTTTTGCTGGACATGAAAGATCTGGCAAAAAAAACAAAAAACAAACTGCATTTGGTCATTAGAAAGCACAAGTACAGAAGAGGTTTTTGGCCAACACTCTTGCTGGCCTGACAAATTGCCCAAATTTGTACTCCTAAATACCTGATTTTGAATCAGATGGCATTAAAATAAGCAGGGTTGCATTTTGTTTAACTTCCCATCCAAATCCACAGGATTTAGTTTGCTAAAATGCACATGCTGAAGCATTTTACAGTGTTACATCACCTCAGCACCCGGAAGGCAAAATCTCTAATAAGACTACAAGTGTGGGTAATTAAACTGAAAATTCAGGCACTGCCAATGGCCACTATTTGCTGTGAATGTGCATAATTATTGCCGCAGTGCTGCAACATTATAGGATCACAATGGCCAAGTTTATCAGCTCCACTCAGATGAACTCTGGACACTGAAATGAATATGCCAGTTGGCTAAAGAGTGCCTATCAGCTTTCACTGAGGTTTCTAAAAAAAGGCAGTATTAAGCGAGGTACAGCAGATTCTCTGCAACAGCGCTGTCAAATAAAACTGATGATTTCACTCAGGTATATAAAAGCGTTCCTACACTGGGTATTTTTGCATCTAAAGAGCTGTTCCGGATAAAGGAATAAAATGTCCAAATTTAAGCCTCACATGAAAACAAAACAGTGTGTTCATATTCTAAATGCAGACTGATTTTATGTAAGCAACATGACTTGAGGGGTATATGGTCTTCTGCCTGGGACTTTAACAGTCAAGAAGCAGTGCTCCTGCAGCCATATGTGTAAGCTGTGGTGGTGTTCCAGCCTTTGAGGTTTTAGTCTTGGAACTCCTGCACTGCTCCCCCAGGGTTTGAGAGGAGACTAAAAGACTGGTTTTATCCCACAAGATGAAGTGGTCAGTGCAGCTCTGTGCTTCTGCAATCACAGGGGGGAGTCCAAACAGCGCGCTGCTTGGGGTAAGATATACACTGGAGAGACATGCTGGGATCATTAGAGACCCAAGTCTCCTAAAGAAACTGAGAAATAGCCATGAACTACACAGCGGCAGGTGGATAAACAGACCTTCGCTTGAATTATGGGAGGATTTTTTTTTTTTTTTTTTAAGCAAAAGACTTTTCTGTTTGGAGCCGCCTTTCAACTGCCTGTGAATGAGCTTCTCTTGATTTGGCCTAATGTTGTTGGTTTTTCAAATGCTAATGCTGTTCTATACAGATGGCAAAAGTAATTTCAAGGTCCATCTCCTGTGTTCCTGTGTTGAAAGTTACAATTGACAAGTAAAATTAGGATGTTTTTGAAAATCTGCTGATGTCTAGATGCTTGTTTTGATTCTTAACAGCGCAATTTTTTTCTATTTGTTCCAAACAACTCAACTCCTAGTTACAACAGGCCAATCTAGACAAATATTGTCAAGAAACTAGATGTCTTGTCTTCCATATCAAATGGCATACAAAAAAAACACTTCATAATCATGCACTCTGGACTATTGTGAGAATAAGAAAAATCCATTTATACCAGTGATTTTTTTTTTCAAAATAAATGCTAGAAAAGGTCTATGTAGTCTGCAAGTACATAGTTCAAGAGGTAAAAAAAAAAAAATCAATGCAGCGTGCCTGTCAATGCTGCAGTTCAGACACATTCTCTGTTTCCTTTGTTTTCTGTTTTCAAGGTGTCCACCTCTCTTCACTAAATTCAGATACTGCAGTTAAAATATGGACTAACAGCATTGTCGTAAAGAATCAAGCAGCAAATGTGTCAGGAAGAAATTTTCCTCTTGTTAGTTGGCATTTGTCTTTTCCTTTCCATTTTTACCCTAAAACTGGGAGAATCACCGTTTAGTAGATGCTTTAGTCCCAGTGCCAGTGAAATGGGCATACTTAAAAAGATTTGCTTTGGATCACTTTAACAGGTAGACACTCATCACATTTGAGGAGGCTAGTACTTCAAAAACAAAAAAAAAGGGCTTTTCAAGCCAATATTTACTCCTGTTGGCATTTATAAAATCATTTTATTTTGTTCTTCAGTTTACTCATTTGTTGTGTGATAATGCAAGAGATGAAAAGTGTTTCTGCTCTGTGAACACAGACAGACGCCATTAATATTCATGAGTTAGATGATTAATCACCAACATGGATGAGTCATGTTATCAAAAAATGGTCCTGCAGCCAAATATATAACTAGCATGCTGCACAGAAGTTTGCCTCCGTACCTGGAGAGGGTCATCTTACTCATGTAAAAAGACATCACTCACCTACTGATCAACAACAAATGTTCCTTGGATACCACAATTATGGATGTCTGCATTTGCTATAGGTTATCTTCAAAACAAGCACTTTAGAAAGCATGCAATTATGTAAATGTCTTGTGGAGGCAACAATGTTCTATGAACTGTTAACATCTGCAATAAAACTGCTGAAACAGCTGATTAAAGCAGCTGTTCAGTATGGGCTTTAGTGGATTTTATCCAAAAGGTCCCTCTTTGATGACCACGAGTGTGCACTTGTCCCTTTACTGTAACCGAATGAGTTAATGATGCCACTGGAGGTGGACTTTAAAGGCACCACTGTTGTCAGCAGTAACGTCTGTGTGTCTATGGTGTGTACAGTTTTCCCTTACACAGCAATGCACACCTGTTCACTGTGCACTTGTTGACGGGGGCTTGTAATCTAAAATAGTCTGCAGAGTTGAGCTGGTAAGTCTCTTGTAGGAATGGGACACAGTTATGGTTGGAAGGACGAGGAGGAAGAAGAAGGAACATCTTCCTTCCAAAGCTTATTGAGCTGTCAGGTTTCAGTCCCTATCAGAGCGCATTGATTTCCTGTCACATATTTGACTGTATGTTCCTTTGTGTCTTTGACAAGAGCGCTTCACATAATGGGCCCTGCTTTGGTGGTTAAGACCATATCAGAATGCCAGTCCACATATTGATCTGTGTTGACACCAAGCATAGTTCTTTATTTAAATTGATCTATAACAGGGTAGCCAGATGCCTGTTTCACACTATGATGTTTAATGAAAAACTATTACACTGTATATAGAGTGTGACACAGTGGAGTCATCCCAAGCTGACATGGGGTGACACAAAGACAGCGAAAGTGCTATATATGCATGTATGTGGAGATTTAACATTTCCCTGGAATGTATTTTCTGTGAATTTTAAAGAGCCATCTTAAAATTATATTTTTGCATTAGCATTTCAGTGACCTTTCCAGCACTCAGTACTGCTGTCAAAAACTACACTGCGGGGAAGGAATACACCAGATGAAGCAAGATAAACTTGAAAAAACTGATAAAATTAATATATTAAACTTCTCTTGGAACACTTTTTGTCATGAATGACTGTATGAAAAAAAAATACTATAATTTCCATGGTAGGTTTATTTTAATAAGGACAAATAAATCAACAAAGCAATCAAAACCTATTCTGTAACAGTTACAAATTAATGTGCATTTTAGTGAAGGAGATAAGGGAGTAACCGTTGCTGGCAAGCACAGCTGTCAGATGTTTCATGTTTTTGGTCAGCAGATTTGCACACATCTCAGCCACTCCTCTGTGTAGATCTTCTCCAAATCCTTAAGGTTTCTAGGCTGTCGTTTGGATACACAAAGCTTCAGCTCTCTCCATAGGTTTTCTATTGGATTAAGGTTTTGCATGGGGTCCCAGACTGAGGGTGGTTCACAGTAATTTTGTCTTTCTTCCATTTGCAAATCAGCACCAACAGTTGTCATTTTCTCACCAAGCTACTTGCTGACGGTCTTGTAGCCAATTCCAGCCTTGTGAAGGTCACTAATCTTGTCCCTGATGTCCTTAGACAGCTCTTTGGTCTTGGCCATGGTGGTGAGGTTGAAAATGTAGACAGGTTAGGGGCAATAAAATGATAATGTTAATGTTGGAGCTATGCAGCAAACATTATCAGTTGTGCCCAATGTTAATAGACTGTTAATTTAACAGGATAACACAATTATTTGTATTTAAAAAGTGTTACATTTCTGTTAAACCAGCAACTAGACAGTGGCAGCCTACCTTACCAACTCTATTTGATCAGCAATGAAAACATAGTGCCAAGTCACGAGAAGCACAGCACTACCTCAGACAACCTAAAAATGTACTGAAAATGGTATCAAATATTTTCCTGGGTATTAGTTCTAATATTGTGACAACCCTAGCCCTTAATTTAATCCTTAAGTTGTTGCCAATGGAACTTTTGTTGGATAGTATACTTAAACTAAATTCTTGCTGGTCAGCAAGGGGTCAAATATGCATTTGCCCTCACTAAAATGGCACATTAATTTACGGAATACTTTTTTCTTCATTCTTTTGTTGATAACGTATCTTTCATTATTATAATAAACCTTTGAAATTATAGGCTGTCCATTTATTTGTGAGTGGTTAAAATTAGGAATTCAACAGTGGCCAAATAATTATTTTCCCTCACTGTACATGCATACACACACAAATATGTTTATCTCGCACAAACATCTTTCTGGCTAAAATTTGTATTCTTACAATCCTCAGAAAAATTCACAATGCTTCCCCAGAAATCACATCGTAAACCTTGTAACACAGAGGCCACCGCATTATATCAAAATAAAGCAGTTGGAGAAGACAAAAAAATGGGTTGTGCTTTCCATAAAGACAAGACCTCATAATGGAGATATACAATGTGCATGCAGAGGACATTGCTTGTGAGAACAGTCACAATCTCTCGGCCATGCCCGGACATTACTGAGAGTCATTAGGCCCATTTAAATGAGGTTGTTAAGCCGATGAAATGAGGCCATATATTTGAATGCAGAAACAAAAGTAAAAGTCTGCCATTTCTCATCAGTACACAATGTTTCCAAAGTCAAAGATGTAATAACTCTTGCTGAAGGGAATACCTTGGGTGAACCAGTTTGGCTGTCAAAAGTCACCAGTCCCAGTACACAATGCCCTCCATTATAAATACATTTTAACACCAGCAATAACTACAACAGCAGCTTCAGCATGCTGGTAGCACGTTGAATGCGATGAAGCCATTAGGATGCTTTAATTAGATTGTTTTCAACTGGCTGCAAAATGCAAGTTATCTTAATGCATGGCCCAATCTACAATACTACATGGTATTATCGTAATCCTCACAATGACGGCCCACAAACCATAACAAATAAGCAATTTAACCACACTTTAGCCATAGCATTGTCACATATTTGTCTTTCAGTGGGGATTTGTAATAGTTTGTAACATAATTGGCTGCATCTGATGATGATCAGCAGCAGAACATCAAGAAACAAACAGTGACTGCTAACTGAAAACTGGAATCAAATGGAGGCTAAATTTTTTTCAGTACATTTTGGTGGATTTAGCCACAAAAACAACTGGTTAAATTTCGGTAAAAATGATATATGACCCTAAAAAAACTACTTGGTTATGGCAAAGGAAGGATTGTGGCTATTGTTAATAACTTACAATATCCTTTGCAGGAAACACTGAACTAACTGTGGTCTTCCCTGTCAAATTTTGCAACAAGGTCTCTTACGTTGCCATGCTGGTGGTGTTCCCATAGCATCCAAATTAATGTTGCTCCAGCATGACTGTTGAAACATAGAGGGGTGGGCACTGAGGAAAGGTAAGGAAAGGAAGTCAGGTGTCATCGAGAAGATGTTGGTTGATGAATTGGTCAAACACAGCAGTTTAACATAAGAGAATGGGATTCCTCAATATGTCAGCAGTGAATTAATATTACTTAGACTTTGTTTACTTATTGTTTTTATTTATTTTTTTTAAAGTTCTATTAGGGCTGCACAATTATGGCCAAAATGATTATTACAATTATTTCGATCAATATTGAGATCACAATTACTTGTCATGATTATTCATTGATTTTAGTGACAAAAGTGTTTTTTTAAATTGCATTTTCATGAAAACATAGCACTGCTTTCACATTCATGTTGTGTGACATTCCTGCTAATGTACAAATCTTTGCATCAAAATAAAATCCTCCTTATTCACCTAAATTCAGTGCATGTCTTAGAAGAAAGAAAAAAAAAATGTGCTAAAACGTAACACAAAATTAAATCAACAGGGCACTGCTTTCACCTTTACACAGTGCTACATTTCTGTTAATTAAAACATCTCTGCAGACAAATACAGTGTTTATTCACCTGACCTAAGTGCATCTCCTAGAAGCAAAATATAAAGTCTTTCACTCCATTCATTGTACCTACATCCATCTACCTGATGGGTGTGAATAAAACTCGCAGCAAAGTACTCGACAGCTGTGAGATCCCTTTCCATTTTTCCTGCAACCTTTTGCATACAGTGCAGGTTTTGCCACTTGTATTGTTCAGTATGTTGATCATTTTCTACAACATTCATTACTCACTGTTTTTAGTGGACACTTCTTTGGAATGTGGGTGCATTGGTGATTTCAGTGCATCTTTGTGAGATGGATACAGGCCTACTTTTATGGATGTCTGCGTTGATGTTGAACGTTTCACGTTAGCAGCCACTGAATTGTTTTTCTTGGCCTTCATGCATTCATTATACTGCAGTTTGTGGTGCGTTTTCCAGGCGACTGAATAAGTTAGCTATGTTGCTTTGCGGTGCAGACACAACTCTACAACAGTGTAGGAACATTACCAAAATGGCGATATCAGATTACACATGCAACAACACAATATTTTTGTCCTTTGCTCCTAAAGGAGAGTCAGAATGTCTAAACCAACTGTGTCATGCTAAAACATGTATGATATACTATGCATGGTGTATGATATGAGGAACAAAAAGATAACTGGTGAACTAGATGGTAAATACACCAAGACCAAGAGAGACAGTTCAATATTTGTTGTTACACTTCTGTGAGTTGCCTAACGTGTTCAGGAGTGACAGCAATCACCCCTTTAGAGACAAATCCTGCTTAAGTGCTAATCAAGAATTATGGCTCTGATTAAAAACTGTGTTCCTATTGTTGCTCAACTCTGATGAATCAGTCAAGGGTGATACAGCCAGAAGATGTGCCCTGAAATTAATCACATCCCATCTCTTTGTTTTTGATAAAATTGGGTCCTCTTTTCCTATATTGCCTCATTTTTGAGTGCACAGTACTAAGGCTGAGAAGAAGCTCAAATATCATTCACGGTAAAAGATCTCAAGATGAGATTGATGAATTATTAATTACTGGCGTCTTTATAAACTCTGGACGGTTTTAAATTATCCTATTTGTGGGCAAGGTTTTAGTCCTTTTTTTCTTGCAGGTTTTCTTCATATTTTGTTCATGTCTGCAGCCGGGTACAGCTCCATTGAAAATCTGGCGTATGGTAAATAGCCCTTAAATTAGGTCCCTGGCCTTCCAGCTTGGTTATCTGTGATGATCGGAACAGTGTGTGCTGCTTGAAAAGACCCATTTTCCCTCTGGCACATCATTTAACATGTCTCATTTACCAGGAAAATATGCAGGTCACACACCAAGAGATTTCTGGTCACATCCTTACAACGCTCGATTCAAATTTAAAAGATTTGAATTAGAACAACTATTACATTTCTTCTATTTCTTGTTTGTCCTCCTGATAAATATTTATGTTTCCCTTTTCTTTGACCACAATAAATTTTAAGTAGCCGCCTTCAGCAGGAAGAAGAAAAAAAAAATACCCTTTATACTTGGTAATGATAGCTCAACCCAGATCTTTGAGGGGCACCTTATGAAATAAGGAAAACTGGAGACACAAAGAAGGAACATTCTGCCACAAAGTGAAAGAATATTCAGTTCAGCAAGAAAATGGGAGGGGTTTGCATAATCTGAAACGTTAAATTACAGATACGGAGTGAAATCTATGCTGATTATTGTGTAACATATTTACAATATTCTCAGAAACACCTGCAGAGCTAAAGAAGCACAACCTGCTGTTTCATAATGTCAGCTTACAGTTTAAAGAGAAAACTGGAATTAGTCTGCTTTATAGAAAGTACAATAATGTAAAAGAACCTATTTGGAGTCACACCATCTAAAATTCATTTGCATCTTGTTGTGTCTGTATTCATGT
>VUQI01000228.1:0-23071 GCA_015106735.1 Paratilapia polleni | reverse complement strand
AGATGTTTAGCTTTTTTTTTTTTTAAGTTAAAAACTTTTTTGGGCAGAAAAATGTGTTTATATTTGTCATAGTAAGGTCTTACAGAAGCATCGCTTTGGCACCAGTGCCTAGACAGTAACTGTCAACAGTAACAGTAACAGTAACTGTCTAGGCACAAAGACCTGAACCTGGTCTGTGCTGGTCTGTGCTGCTCTGCAGGGATGAGGTGGTGGCTGGTGGTGGCCAGTCTGTGGCTGCTGGTGGCTCTGACCATCCCTGATGTTCAGGCCAGGAACCGACCACGTAACCAGAATGGTGAGATTCGCAGAGGAAGGAGGAAGAAGGATGGACAAGGTAAAAGGTGTTTTTTTTTCTTTTTTAAATTAAAGGAAAACAGTGTTCTCAGTTTCGTGTCTGTGTGACCAGTACAGAGATCGGTCTGGGACTGTTTAGACCAGCTAAGCAAAAAGATTCAAAGGAGGAGGAAAATGCCTAGTTTCATCAAAAGTGAAAAGGCTCCTTCCACTTACTGCAAAGCTGTCTGATTTACATGCTGAACTTCATTCACTGAGCATGTGTAGAAACAAAGATAAGGTGGTTTAAGCAACAGTTAGAACTAGAGCTGTTCTGTTGAACATGGTACGGGTCATCTCAAAAGTTCTGAAGTCATAGTAGAGTTGACAGGAGTGGACTCTGTCTCACAAACATCTTGGTGTTTCTTGGTGTACATTACTCTAAGTTCAGTCTTGCTGTTCTGACACATGTACTAGATCCCTAAACCTTTCTAAGAATTACTTGACAGAGGTGCTTGTGAGAAAAATAAAATGTGACTGGACATTGTCTTTAACCTGCCACTGCCACAGTACAAAGTCATTGTGATGTTGGATTGCATCGATGTGCGAATTGTGCAGGTAATATTGTGGTGCATTCACTGGTAGGGTGTGAACATAATATGTCCTGCCTCCCGCATGCCCTAATCAGGCAGAGAGTATTTCCTGTAGTGAAAATGCATTCAAACTGGGCCATTTCCTGCTGTGTGTCACATGTGTACAAAATATCCCAGCCTGATTCTCCTGCAATTGTTCAAAGTTCTTGTGTGAAAACTGCTTTGTTTTCTGATGTAAAAACCTCTTTAAAACAGACATGGAGTCCCACATGGGAGCATCTTGGGTTCCCTATCATTTTTAATTAAGTGTAAACACCTGGATCAGGAAAACTTTAGCTTTCAGTCAGTCTCAATTAAGGAAGTCAGTAAGGCTAACAAGTAGCTCACATGGAAACAAGTTTAGCTTAAATCCTAGGATCAAAACAACCAAAAACATCCTCAGGTTTCTAGAGAGATAAACATTAATATGACCAGTGATTGCAGGTCATGTCTGGGCCAGAGCGGGGCGTACTAGACTGGTTCCTGGACCCAGCATCCCAGTGGAGCCTGCAGAAAACCAAGGAAATGCTCTGTTCCTAAGACCCTACAAGAGCCTTCAAGAACAACATGCCAGCTACAACGTCATCCCAGGTCAGTGACACAACTCAGGCTTAATCCAGGTTTGTGTGACTGATAAGTTAGAAGTAACCTAGGCTGATCGACTAATCCAATAATCATCCAGTTTTAGCTTTACTTCCACATATCAGAACACGCTGTGCAGTTATAAACAATCTAATGAATTGATCCACTTCTCTGGTAGGATATGGGTTTGAAATAGATAACTAGAATCAAAGTGGACTTAACACAGTGCAAGAGGAAACAACCATATGAGATTCATGTTCTCTCCTTTTCTAAGTCTAGATATGAGATCTTTAATACATTCAAAAATAACTATGAAAAAAACAAATGGAGCACAGGTTTCTAGACAATAAAATCTTAAATGATACAATTAAAAAACATCCAGTTTTAATCAAGCTGCATGTATGAGTGCAGTCAAACAACGGCTCAGCTCAGAAGCTTCATCCTGTTCTCGTAACGAAGCTGCCTGTTTTTACAGCGCCACAATTTAATGACAAATCATTACATTCCAAAATGAACAGAAGGGAAAAACATCTGTGGGAAAAGAGCTCATCAGAGAAGCCCTGAAACATCGCACACAGAGACGGGGATAAAGGCTCCAAAGAACCTCAAAGCCATGTGGAAAACCTTCAGTTTAACACATTAAAGTCAGCATTATGTAATTAGAAGGGAAGGTAGTGGCAGCAATCTGTTGTTAGGAGCTGCAAGGATTTTTTTGTTCTGTTTCTGCTGTTGTTTGGGATGTAAGAACAAGCCTCTGTGTTTAAGTGACTGTAATGTAACAACAACCAGATTGGGGTTTAAAGTAACATGTCAGACCAGTGGGCCTTCCACTGAGGACTGCCAAAGTGAAAGGTCTCTGACCAGATTTCTAAAAGTCACAGCACTTCAGTGTGAAAGGTCCTTCTTTATTTTGGAAATACTAGTTTTACAAAATAAGAATATTTCAAGGTTCCCTTACTAGGCTTTTTCTGTAGATGGTATTTGCTCAGAGAGAGGCTCCATTTATAATCCACAAGTGTTGAAGCTCATGTGATAACAGCAAATGGTCAGGGGCAGAAAAAGAAGGGACGAGGACTTTGAGTTACGTATATTTTGTCAAGTTACACAGGGCACATTTACGCCCAAATCTTTATCTTAACCTGTTTACATACACCAGGTTGCTGGCAACCCATTTAGTATTAGGGTAAGGTTAACATTAATCTGAGAAGACACCAGCTAGTCTGCTCACTTAGCTTCTGGTGGTTTTAGAGCTTACGGTGTAGCCAGGATATTCAGATATCGTGCACGCGGCTCAAGATTTGCTGTTTAGGTCATTGTTTACATTGGCAGATACATTTTAAAAAGCTAATAATCATGCAAAATCATTGTCAGTCAATAGCTGATGGTTTCGACATTCCATTTCCACTAATGCAATCACTCTTTAGCTCTCCACACAAACTGTTTACCTCAATGCCTCCAAAGCCTGGCCAAACATGAATGGGCAATAGAACATTGACTACATGGGGGGTGTGAACAGAGACCAGAAAGCTTCTGGGACCAAAAATCACTTGCCTACAGATAATGCAGATAGCTGTTTGCTGCTGTTTGCGAAGGTCACAGGTCACAGCAGGTGTAATGGGCCCTTAAACTGAGATACCCAGACCTCCCTCTCCCTAGCCACCTTTCCCAGCTCTTCTGGGGGGATACTGACATGTTCCCAAGCCAGCCGAGAGACATTATCTCCCCAGCATGTCCTGGGTCTGCCCCATTGCCCCCTCCCAGTTGGGCGTGCCTTCTGGACACCTCACATAGGAGGTGTCCAGAAGGCATTGTAGTCAGATGCTAGAACCACCTCAACTGGCTCCTTTGGATGTGGAGGAGCATTGGCTCTACTCTTAGCCTCTCCCAAATGACCCTGCCTCCAAGGGAGAGCCCAGACAGCCTTCGGATGAAGCTCATTTCCGCCGCTTGTATCCACAATCTTCGGTTAGTAGCAACAGCTCCTGGCTATAGATGAGGGTGGGAACATAGGCTCACTGGTAAATTGACAGCTTCACTTTCATACTCAGCTCTCTTCACCACAGCAGACCAGTACAGCATCCGCATCACTGCAGAAGCTACATCAATATATCTGTCAATCTCCTGCTCCTTTCTTCCGTCACTTGTGAGCCTCTAGACACTTGAACTCCTCCACTTGGGGCAGCAACTCATCCCAGCCTGGAGTATACACCCCATCTTTTTCTGGCTGAGAAAAATCCCCTCAGATTTGGAGGTGCTAATTCTCATCTTGACTGCTTCACACTTGGCTGCAAACTGCTCAACAGAAGAATTTTAGGTCCAAAATGCATGTGTGAGACCTAATTTAAAAGGTAACATTTTCTAGTTTCTGGAAACATGCTTGTTTATCATGTAGCTGAAGCAAAAACTAACTGTTAATGGATTGCCAAGATGTTAAACCGAGAAGTTAAAAGAAAAAGCAAATGACTCAATTTTTTCATTTAAGGTTATCTAAATATTCTGAAAAGGACTCTAAAAATGGCATAATGGTTAATGCCTCCTACCTATATCATAGTTAATGAAAATATCTATTTTCATTCAGCTTTTATCTTCTCTTTAGCAACAGGAAGATGCTAAGATGCTGTACTGTCAGCCAAGCTCAAAAACACCATTACAGTTTCAGAAGTATTACATTTACTTTCATATTATATTATCTAATCTTGTGCAAACAGTCTCCACATTGACAAATTCATCTCTAAATGTCATGTTTCATCTGACAACAGCACGAAACCCCCAAAATATTCAAATTACTAAAACAGACAAAATCCCCGCTGAATAATGTTTTCACTGAAAATGCCCGACCAATTATCAAAATTTCTATTAGCTTTAACTGTTGTCCACTAATCATTTCACTGATGGTAAAAACACATGAAAATACTGCATGTACTGAATGCAATATGATGGTGCCACATCACATTCAAATGCTTAGCATGCTATTTAATCAAAACCCTGCAATTTACTGGGCAATGTAGAGATTCAGTGACACAGAGACAATGTTTTAAAGAGAAAAGCTCTAAAGTATGTGTGCTCGAGCTGAGATGACAGGGTGACAGTCTTACTGCTCACTGTTAAAAGGACAGACATATTAGAGAGACAGTATTTAAGAGAAATAACCTGAGCCTCTTAACTACCTGTGTTCCTACAGATGTAACAAAGAGCATACCATTAGAAAGGATAGATGACAGACAGGACAGACCTAAGAGACAAAAAAGAGCCTCTTCCTGCTGTATCATAGTGGTTTACAGTCTTTTATACTGACTCACTGCCAGTCATAGCCTTGTCTTGTCCTTGGTCTGATGTTGAAAGGTGAAGTTAATGCAGAGGGAGGAGTGGAAATGCTACAAATCACTGCTTTGTCTGTTTTTTATGGTAAAGTACAGGCTTTAGATTCAACTAGACACACATAGCAATTATTGGAGCAGGGCCTGCTGCTGCTGAGGAGTATGAAAAGGGTACAGGCTAAAGTTGTGATCCACACATTGTCTGTTCTAAACCTCTAAATCACTGCCCACACATCAGCTTTGCTCAGTTTGTTGTGTTACTGTGCTCAGTGAAAATAAATTCCTTTGTTTGAAAACTAACTTGGTCAATCAGAGGTTTGTTGGCAGGATTAGGAATAGGGATGTCATCTTCTAGTGCCAGAGCCAGAAAACAGTCACAAAAATAAAGCATGGATGAGTTGTCTGCACCTGTACAAGTTACTGCAAGTCAAAGTAGGGAAAAATACATCTCTTACAAGTTTTGGGAATGTTGGCAGCCAGGGGAATGAACATATGCACGCTCCAAACAATGTATAGCAATCTTTATTTGGCAAACTAATATGAGGTCTCGGCAAAAAGTTCCTTGAATCGGCCCACAAAAATGGCTGATTTCCTCTTTGAAATTGCCTTCTTGGGTGCCAGTATAACTCAGTGGATTGAGCAGGCGACCCATATGCTGCAAGGCAAATGCAGAGGCCTGGGTTTGCGTATTGGCCATTTACTGCGTGTCTCTCTCCCATCTTTCCTGTCCTATAATGGCAGTTTTTTGGCCACACCAACACTTTTCACTCATCACCTGCCCCACCACCTGCAAATTTGCTTCCCCGCAAGTTCTTCCACCTCCACAAAATGAAAATCAAGCTGTTGGGTCTATGTTATGACACAGCTGGAGAGATCCAATGCACAGCACAAAGGCACAAATAGCAGCCTTGTTGGAAGTGGTCCAGACATGCACAAAAAAGATAATCTTGAAAGGGAGATTGGCCAAATTTAAATCAGGTACATTCTGTATTTTCACGAGCCAATTCCTTGAATTTTCTGATCATACTTTGTACTGATAAAATTGTTTCCTTATTTAGTAAGAAAAAAAAACTACAGCAGGGGCCAAGAGTCTGGCAGACTCTTGAAGTATAATTTGAGATGGTATAATTTCTAATCAGCACTCCAAGACCCAAAACAGTATTTCTGTTGTTAAGACATGGTTTCCAGACAAAATATCTGGGTATGTGAGTGAAAAGACATACCACATTTGGTGCTTCTTCTCATTCACCACTGTGCAATAAACTGTTTGCCACAACTGGTTGATTGTGTTACGTGCATGGCTGCAGGCTTTGTAATTATGTCCACTTGTTTAAATGCTAATTATACTTTCAGCATCTGCACAGTTGTTGTGCAGAAAACCATAAATTTCATGTGCCCACGCTGGTGAGAATGCAGATGTTTCAGAGAGAGTTTTATGACTTCATGTGCCCACTGCAGATGCCAAAAGCCAATATACTATAATAAGAATCATGTTCTTGCCCATGGTGTTTGTCCTTATGGGAATACTTCAAGGTCTTTGAGCAGATGCATTTCAGACACTAAAGCTTAAAGATAATGAATACAGAAATTTTACAGTATCTCTCCAACTGATAGCTGCCAGTTAATTACTTTCAACAACAGTGAACTGTTAATCTGACTTTGCTGTGTCTATGTTGTTTCAGGTAAGCAGGGCCAGTGTGTGTACCAGGGTCTGACCATGTTCGACCAGGCCGTCTGGTCCCCGAAGCCCTGTGTGACTTGTCTGTGTACTGGAGGGCGAGTGGTTTGTGACGAGATCACCTGTCCTGAAATACACTGCCATTTCCCCTTCACCCCTGTGGGGGAATGCTGCCCAGTCTGCATGGAGCCAGGTACAAAGCCATGGTACAACATCGAGAGGCAACAGAGATGAGCACCAATTCTGAGACTCTGGGCCAGTGTTTGAGGGTTTCATTTATTCAGCTCAACATCAGAAAAGCTTAAAGGGAACCTAATACACTCACTGCCAACTGTCATTCTTGATCTCTGCTAGAGCAGCTTTAGGGGATTATTTGCAAAGACCCCACCACTGTAAACTATATAAATATATATGACAGAAAATAAGGGAAAGCATAATAGGCCCCCTTTAAACTTCCCAAAATAAACAGGCTGTGGAATTCAGACATGCTACTGTCTCACCAGTTATGGTATTTTAAGAGTCAGCAGACGTCTCCTTTTTTAAAAGGAAACTCTTTTTTTGTAAAATCTTCAGTACATTACTTGTCGCTCATTTTCTGAAAGAAATCTAAACATTTTCTTAACTGAATAGTTTCCATCTCTGAGGCCTCAGCATGTTGCTTCCCGTTTCCATCATGGCTTTAAAAATGTGGTATGCACATTTTGGATGGATGAGTTTTACCATGTCTCTATGTTGGGAAATAACACATGTTGTTTAACGTGTCTGGGATTCATTTCACCTTACTGTCAATTTGCACTATGAAAACAAAGACAACTGAATGTACAACTAGTATGAAGCCGTAAAGATGAGTTGCTGAGTAATGCTATTGGGAGATGTGTGCACATGCTGGAGGCAGAAAACAAAAAAGTGAGATTGTGTGGGCACATCAACATGAGCGCAGCAGAAATTTCATATCTCACCACCTGTAACACTTGCGGGTGGTTTCTGTTGTGTGCGTAGCCAACATTGGCTTTAGCCAACAGGCCTGTAGTAAAGTTTTAGCAGTGTGAATTCAGGTGTTTACACTGTAGTTTTACTGGTTTCTAACGTTGTGGCAAAGAGTCTTATACCTCTATCTGCATGTGCACCCTTTATTATAAATAGGAAACTTGTCTTTAAAACTTCTAAAAATTTTGGGAAAATAAAATTGTTGAACTGACAGTAATTACTTCATTGCTCACACGCAATGCACACTGAACACATTTGTATGGAGGTAAAACAGAAAACCTCTCAAAGTCAATTTTTCTAATACTTTATGTAGATGAATACAGCATCAACCTAATATGTGTAACTGCCTGTATACATACACTGTGTCTGTTGTATGTATGGAGTTTACTGTGAAGGAAGCTGTTTTATAGTCAGAACAAAACAACAAAACAATACTTATTCTCAGACACATTACTGGGAGATATCTTTGCAGAAAAACTTGATTCAGATGTAGGTTTGTCTCTTTCATGTTATATTTACTGAACGTTCTAATTGGCACAAAGTTTTATGACTGTAAAACAGCACTGGTGTTGGACAAGTGAGCTAAGGTTGGTCTTAATCGTTAAGATTGTTTGGCTGCACTATGTTTCTGCTTCCTATAAGCTGACAAACTTAATAAAATCTCTCCATTGCCTCTGCTTCTACAAGAAATTTTATAGATTTTATTAGAAAATTTACAGAAAATCTTATACAACTATGCATAAACTGAAAATTACACAACTATGAACTTAGGAGATGCCCGTAATTATTAGGGCTGTCTGAATTAATTTTAATCCCCCACAAATTTATGAAATTGGACACCTGACATAACTGTAAAATAGATCAGACTCAAAAGATAAATAATGGCCACTAACACTGTCAACAAGGTAAACATCAGCCTGACGTGCAAAGACAGAATCCAGGACCTGTGATCAAATTAAACTAATTCATTTTGATTATATAAATCAAATTTAGATTTAGGACCAGATTGCACCAATAGCAGCAAACACAACAAAGACTGACTTTACCTGACTGTGATCATACGTGTTAGTGGGATTTGGTCCAGACTGCTCTACAGCAGCAACAGCAGCTCTGTAGCTTCAACAAGCTGGTCTGGAAAAATGTAGATGTCTGTTTGTTTACAGCACTAACACACAGCCGTCTGTTTGTCCACCTCCTGTCTGTCTGTCCAACTATCACCATGCCTGTCTGTTCCCACCAACCTCCATCTCCATCCTGTTTCATTCTCTTTTATTGCACTTTTCTTTATTTTTCTTCTCTACTTCTTGCTTCTTCCTCTGTCTGTCTCTACTCTCCTATCCTTTTTCTTCTCTCCTCCTTTGCTTACTATCATCTTCCCTCCTGCCCTTTAATTGGCTGCCCCTTACCACCATAACCCCTCCCCAGACTCCGATCTCAGCCTTGACCTTTCTGGTGACTCCCCAGTTCCCAGTGACCCTAGCGACGTTGTGACCCCGCTGACCCAGGAGAAGAGCCAGCATATCCTCTGGATGGAGGCAGAGCAGCACCGTGAGGAGGAAGAGCATGTGAGGAAGAAGGAAGAAGCAAGGAGGGAGAGAAGGAAGCAAAGGAAGGAGCAGGAGGAGAGACAGAGAAAGATAGTTGAGGAGAGGAGAAGGCAGGAGGAGGAGGTGCTGAGGCTGCAGGAAGAAAAAGAGCTGGAAGAGTGGAGTAGGCAGATAGAGGAGGAGCAAAAGAGGAGGCAGGAGGAAGAGGAAGACAGGGGGTGGAAGGAGGAAGCAGAGAGAGAAGCAAGAGAGATGGAAAGGAAGCGAGAGGAGGAAAGGAGGAGGCAGGAGGAGATGCTGAGGGAAGAACTCTTGGATCTGGTTGAGAAGGAGAAAGAGCGGCAGGAGGAGGAGGAGGAGGAGGTGTGGTTGAGAGGAGATGTGTTTCAAATGCCCCCAAAAGAGCCTGAAGAACCTGAAGAACCTGAGGAACCAGACCTCCTCCCTGCTCCGATCCCAAGACCTCCAGCTGCCAATGAGGAGGAAGAGGTGGAAACCGAGGAGGCGGAAGAAGAAGGGGAGGATAGGGAAGTGGTGGCTGTGAACAGAGGAGGCCTCCCTCCAGGCTGCGACATCTCTGATGTTATTGCCACATGTGAGAATGCCAAGCTCACCCACTTCCCTCCTCTGGCCATCCCTGAGCTCAAATCTCTCAGTCTGGAGGGTAAGTCAACCCCGGAGACACAGAGCAAAGGAGGCAAAGAGAGAGATTCACACACAGCAACGTAAAGAAGAACCAAATTTATGACTGTTTGATAGTACTTTTTTCTGAAGTATGAATGACATATGATATCTATGAATATCTTTGAAAAACAGTAACTTCGGTGACTTAACTAAATAGCTAAGTGAAGCCTACTTCATTTTGCACATTTTTTTTTTTTTTAATGAAATGCTGAGGGTCCTTATTCACAACTATTAAGTCAATCCAGCACAAATGGGCAAATCAAGAGCCAGAACTGGCCCACAAACCATCTCAATCTGGACAAAAATGTCATTAAAGAAAAAAATTATGTATACTGTCACTCCAGTTAAACAAGTACAGTCTTGTGAAATACTTAAACTGGAAGCTTCAATACAATCTCAACTCACAACTCAGCTGAAGCACCTCGGCTTTTCTGACAATAAGAGAAATATAAAACATTACCAAACCAGATAATTCTCATATTAAGCCAACACTTTGCAATGGTTCTGTACCATTATTTGACTCTATTTTTAATGCAGTGTTTTATCAGTGACCCATGCAGTGGTACATACTGGACAACTGGCAAGATGTAGGCTAATTTAAATGGTCATATAGCAATAGAGTGAATTTTTTTTGTTAATTATATTTTCATTGTAACCTGTAACCATATTTTGATTCAGTTATCCAATGTGTGACTCTTTGCTTACTTTATCAAAGTCAGTGTGGGCATTAAACGTTAAAAAGACCAATTTAGACATACAACATTAACTTTAACCATCTAAAGCTGCTAAAATTCAGCAGTTAATCTGGAGAAAGGTATGGCCATCACCAGCTACAATTGAGAAGCTGGAAAATGAATTTTTGTATGCTGGCAGAAACCAAAAAAGAACAGAGACCAAAGACTAAGGAAGATATTTCTTAGACTTTCAGTTTGCCAAATCATATGTTATCTTTTAGCAACCTGGAACAGACATTTAGAAACAATGATGCCGATTAATACACCACACACAGAAGCAAACTACAACTGCAGAAATCCTGTCAAGTTTCCTGCTCTCAATATTAACTGACTGAACTTGTTTTGACCTGCAGGCAACAGCATCAGCAGCATCCCGGCAGAAGCCTTTAATGGAATTCCTAACCTGGAGTGGATCAACCTGAAGAAAAACAAACTTACCTCTGCTGGCATTGATGCGAAAGCCTTCAAAGTAAGATATGATGAAACTCTAACCTACTGAAGTCCCAACTTTATTTTTCAAACTACCAGAAATGTAGTTAAGTACCAAGTTTAAAGGTAGGTGTGCAAAGGCATACGGTACATCTATAGTGTAAAGTAATTAACTGGAAAGAAAAGAAAATTCATTGTCCTCGAAGGCCTCAAGGTGTGACAAAATAAAATCTGTAGGACTTTGTAAGAGCTTTGTGAATGTTCAAGTTTTTTTTAATGGGAAGGAAAATTAATTTCAACTTATATAGCCATATTGTAAACTATCTAAAAGCCAGAGGCGTGAGACTGTCCTTCGCTGGCTTGGGAGAGGCGAGGTCTGGGCACCTCGGCTTAGACTGCTACCCCTGCAACCCGGAGCCATATAGGTGATAGAAACTGAATAGATGGATGGATGGAAAACATCTAAAAGTGAAAAAGTGTCTCTAAAAGTGTCTTGTTTTAATAACGAATGAAGAAAAAAATGTTGAATGAAAAAAATTGCTTAACTAAAAATAGAGAATAAAAAAAAGGCATGCCTGGGATTATTATTTAGGAGCAGTATACTTTACACACAAAAACATCAAACTTTTCCCAGTATCTGTAGTATTTGTGCATGTGTTTCAGGGTCTGAAGAACCTAAGGCGTCTGTACTTGGATGGGAACCTTCTAGAAGTCGTGCCCTCTGACCTTACTCCCACCCTGCAGGAGCTGAAGATCAATGAGAACAGACTGAGAGGGCTAGACGAAAATAGCTTCCAAGGTACTGCTACAGCATCCTTAAATGCACTATCACACTGCTGTCACCTTTAACATCACAAAACAACTACAGTATTGATCAGACACCGACCTACCTGTCTAAAAATGAGGCAATGCAACCACAGAGATCCTTCATAGACTCACCACTCTGCTGCTTTACTCAAGTATGAAAATATTGTTCATCTGGTGTTTCTTTGTCCAGGAAACCAAAGTGAAGTACTATAGACACCAGAATGCAGTGATTTTGTGGACTGTCCAATTCACATTAGTATTCTACAACTGACTTCAGTTAGCAGTGGCAATTGTAATTTTATCACAATTTACAAACTAAAATCTTCTTATAGTTTGACCTCATCAATTACATAACCTATAGGCCTTCTAGAAACAAGTCTGGGCATCCTGAAATGCTCCTGAGCACCTATTTGGGCAGATATTTTAAAATATTATCTAAACTTACTTTAATTTCAACGGTCAAATAGGCATAAAACTGCATGTATAGAATCGTCACACAAATTTGATGAAAACCACTTAAAAGGTTTTCCAATTTTGCCCCCAAAATAAGGCTGTATAAGACTCCCCACTGGTTATACTTCTACCACCACCTTTGCTGTTGCAGAATTCTTCCATAGATTCCAGTTCCAGGTTTTTTGGGTGCCACGTGTCTCTCCAATGTCTTTGGTTACAACCAGGCTTTCATGGTTAAAATTCAAAATATAAATTGGTTGCTTCTTGGACTGTATAGCTCACAGTTATGTCAGTTTCAGCTTTTACTTTTGTTTGAAGGCTAAGCAAAATGTAGGGTTATGCACTTCTACACACATCATTCATCACAAGTTTATCTTTTTTTTTTTATCTTTAAGATTTGAGCAGTCTGGTGATTCTGGAGCTGGAAGGAAATCTGCTGAGTGAGGGGAATGTAGATCCTCTGGCCTTCACTCCCCTAATCCAGCTCTCCTACCTCAGACTGGGGAGAAACCATTTCCGTACTGTACCACAAGGCCTTCCCAAGTCATTGCTGGTATAAAATAATATTTGTTTCCTTGACTTTCTGACTATCTCTCATTCCTCACACTGTGATACCTCCATGGCCACATTCTTGACTGTATTTAAAAGACCCCTGGGCCTCATTTATAACCTGAAATAGGCATTCTCCACTGCCAAAAGTTGGGATCTATAAAAACAAACTTGACAGACAAGTGTTCACAACTGTATGGAAACTCTAACCTATGTGGACAATATTTTGGAAACAGGAGAAACTGGAGATGGAAAGATGGAAATTATATGTGATGCCTTGACTTACACATTTAGATTGACTTCATATTTCACGTTACTAATAGATCTACCTTATCATAAAATATTCAAACGAGCATGTTATTTGTTCCACTCAGTAGTTCTTCAGTGCTGATTAATCATCTGCTATCGAAGTTTGCTTTTCAAATGATAATTCTGGGAAAGGATTCACTGATTGTCACAATTATTTTGTTAAGCTGCAATTAAATAATGTCATTATACTCATGCAAAATGTTGCATGAGGGATGCACTGGGACTGCCAGAGGAAAACGTGATTGGAAGAACTATTGAACTGTGGGCTAATTTCTTTGCATTAACATTCATGAGGTGCTTTGCATTCACCGTTTATAGTTAAATGTGAGAGGTCACAAGGGGTTATATGAAGGCTGATCCACATGAACACTTTTCCAGGTGGACTGTGATTTATAAAGGGAACATTATGTGGGTCCGTATGCAGAGTTTTATAAATCAGATTTTTTTCCTTTTTCAGTTTATGTACGCTAGATTTTCAGTATGGATCCTGTTATAAAAGAGACTCCAGGCCACAATGAATGCGCTCTTTTGTGTTAAAAAGCCATCAAAAAACTCAGAATATCACTAAACTAGTTACCATGGGTCAACCCTCAATAGTCTAATAAGTTAAAAGGGCTCATTGAGACAAAAAAAATGCTTCTCCCACTATCAGATCCACAAGGGGAAAGTTTATATATTATATAAAAGTTTATATATTAAAATGTTTGTTTGAAAAATTTGTTAGGTGATAGAACCTAATGTTCAGATACCATTTTAAGAACTGTACACACTTAGAGTAGAATCTGGAGGCTCTAACTGGCTCAACAGGCTTTTCTATACAGCTTTCAACAAACCCACCCACAACATATTTAATTAATTTATCTCACACTGTCAGAGCAGCTTAATTTATTTTGCTGAAGCATCAAAATTTTCTTTTTGGCTCTGATGTTTAATTTCTGCTTCTACCTGTGAGAAACCAGTCCACCCAACTAATTATGGCCTCTGGTTAACCACAAACAATGCAGAACACCAGTGGCACGGTGCCACTCTAAATCTACCTTAAAACCTACTTCATTTTATGACACTGGAAAGGTTCTACCTACTCTCTCCGAAAATCCAAATCCACAGACTTTTTCTTATATTTGTCCAGAACCAAATTGTGGTCTACCACCAACATTTTTTATCTGCCAAATATCTCCAGGATTTACTAAGACACTTTCCCTTTTGAATAGTGAAGAGTTAATGATCATAATTTAAGGGCTGTGCATGGTGGTCACACCCCTGCCTGCCTAATCTACTAATTAGGTTGAACAAACACAAATTTAGGTTTGGGGTTATGCATTTACAACCTTAAACAAAGCCAGCAAAAACAACAAACCTATCTGCCAAGATCTCTGAACAAAAAGCATCCAGGAAACATATTCACTGTTGGTTTCACACTGATTGCATTTAAAATTAAAAAGTCACGGTAATATTGGATCCTACTGCAACCTTCATAGAAATACTTTCCATTCTGACCCAGATGATGCCAAATGTTTTGTTTACTTTTTTCATCTTTTAGGAGCTCCATCTGGAGAACAACCTGATTGAAGAAATCTCAGAGACAGTTTTCAATCAGACCAGCAACCTGAACGTAGTTTCTTTAAGACACAACAGGCTGGATGAGACCAGGATTGCCCCGCTGGCCTGGATCAACCACAGGTCTGACAAAATGAGAGGCTATCACCCTCTAAGATCACAGGGTTTTACTAGCAGTGTATAGTGGTCACTTCAGCTGTAATTTTCATGTTCTTTTACTGTTAGTAACTGTTCTTTTACTTTTACCTTCTCCTCCTTTGCAGAAATCTGGAGTCCATTGACCTTTCACATAATGACCTTTACCTGGTTCCTTCCTTTTTACCGCGATCTCTGGTTCACTTGGTGCTCGTGGGAAACAACATTGAGAGGATACCTGGTAGGTGTGACAAGTTGAAGGAACATCTGCCTAATGAACATTACACCTGCTAGATGGAAAGCACCCATTTGTTGGCAGACTGGCAAGATACTTGAAGGACTTCCTAAACCACTTAATAATTAAGAATAGCATTAAATGGTTTAGGCTGACGATGGATCAAACTTTTTCAGGAAAAAAAAAATTAGTGTCTGAGGTTAGTGGTGAGTGGAGTGTTGACGTTTTACTAAGAATGCACTACATGATCAACATCAGAGGTTTGGATTTTGTTATGTTTTTCCTGATGGTACAGGTACTGGAAATGTTAAAAATTTATTAATTTATTTATTACTTTTTACTTGGAAAGTAAAAACTTTTACTTGTAAGTGGCTCCATAATGTAGTGGTTTACACATTCACCTAACAAGTGAAAGATCCCCAGTTTGATCCTGGGAGGAGACACAAATCCCTTTGGGATTGCATCAGGAAGGGCATCTGGCATAAAAAAATCTGCCAAATCAAAGATGCGGAAGTACTCGCTGTGGCGGCCCCTTGTGAGTAAGGGAGCAGCGGAAATTAGCATTACTTTTTACTTGTAAACAGCTTTCACATCTACATTCAAGTCATAAATACGACTACATAAACAGACTTCCTCTGAAAGTTCCAACAAAGCTGACTGAGCCAAAAAGGACAGGACACAAACACAGAAAGTTCAAAGTCTGTTCTTAAAGGATTGTGATAAAATGTCATTAAAGTGAGCTATACTGAACAATCATGGCATTTTAAATCTTTAGACATCCAGTTATGCAAAAACAACAACAACAAACAAACAAAAAAAACCCCACAACAATGTTGGTAGCAAATAATTTGCTACGTAGTTTAATGTGAACTGCAGCTAACATTTATTAAGAGGGTGCTAGAAGACTGTTGACAACCAGAACCATCGTCTCCCATAGTTAAACTATTTCCTTTAAATACCTCCACAGGTTACGTCTTTGCCCACATGGACCCTGGTATAGAGTACCTCTACCTCTCCTACAACAAACTGGATGGAGAGGGGATTGAACCTGAGTCGTTCTTTGGCTCCTACCACTCCATGGTCGAACTGTGTCTGGACCACAACCAGCTGGTTGTTGTGCCATCTGGCATCAATGAAATGACCAACTTACACTTCCTCAGACTCGACAACAACAGGATCAGGTACGAAACCACCATTCATTGATATGCATCTATTAATTTTGTAGGTTGTAAAAAGGTAAAATTTTAAACGACAACATCCTGGAAACACATCACTCTTTCACCAGGATTTCTCATTAATTATGTTTACTTAAACTGCCAATAATGAATCATTAAATAACTTTAATTTGGATCTGCTGATGTTTCTTACTCAGTCAATTATGTTTAGTATTTTTCGGTAGAATTCCTCTTAAAACTACAAATTTTTGGAGGTACAAAAAAAAAAAAAACAAAAACCCCAATTTAAACAACAAAGAATAGTTTGTTATCTTTTTGGAGCCCTAAAGACTTTGCTGAACCAATTTTTGTTGGCAACATTTTTGGCACTGGGCATAATGCTAGTTATATTTCTGTACTAACTAATAATAAAAATGGGAGTGTAAACGAGGTTTGGAGAAGGCACCTTTTGCCAGCTCTTCATATTTGAAGCTCTCCAGTCCATCACTGATCAGTCCATCATGAGGAGAATTTTAAAACTTGAATATTATTTATCAAATTTTTACATTTGATTTATTTTTACAAGTTATGATAAATAAGGAGATTGCTTTGTGCTGCCAAGACTAAAGATACAGATTTCTTGTCAGTTCAATTTGCAGCTGTCAAAAAGAGGTTTGGCTAAATGTCTCAGATCTGGGAACAAATCTGAGCTATTAACTTGATTAGTACAGTGGTATAACTAATAGAAATTAAGACTCATGTTGTAATAAAGACTGCATGATTTGATGTGACTAATATGATGAGCACAAACGATTATTAGTGCATTTATTTACAGAAAAATTAAAATAGGACTGATTATATAAAAAAAAAAAAAAAGACTTAAATGAAGTAAGAAGAGCAGACAGAAGAAAAAAATACAAAACTAGGTGATTAAACACAGAGCCACAAAGTCATTTAAGACCAACAACAAAGCTCCCACAACAGACCTGAGTCTGACCAGATGACTGACTCATTCAACACAGATTGCCAGACGATATTACATCAAAAGTTCACTGGACGGAGAGTTGTCTTGACGACAAGAAACAAAACACGTTGATTCATGGTTCCACCTGGGAGTCCCACTGAATCACCTCATTAAGCACTCACAGGTCCTTGCACACAGTCCAGGTTGTGGCAGCATGTTTTATTTGAAATTACCAATTTAAACACCAGAGTCCCTTTTTATTGGCAACAACGCTAATACTGCAGGTGGGAAATTACAATCAGACTTGAAGCAAATCCTGATGACTATTTTAACATATGTGGTGCAATAAATACACAAAAATAGCCAAAATACAAATAAATAGACAGCAAAGAATAAAACCCTGAAAAAAAACAGTAAAAAAGCAGATTAGAAAGGTCTGTGTTATTTCTTCTCAAAAAATGTGAGTTTGGTGTTTTCTTCAAAAAGAAACCATAACAAGATGAGGGTAGGAGGAGGGTGTATAAGGCCAAGTAAATTATAAAGATGGCTTTTAAACTAAATTGTTAAAAATATACAGTTACCCAGTACAGTGTTATGACTTTTGGTAATCCCTGAGATGAAAAATCACCCCTAAATCTGAAACCTGTGTCTTAATCTATGTGGACAAACAGCTAAACATTGTTTTTTAATTTTTTGTTTAACTATTTTTAACTATTAATATCCTTGTATTAATATTTAGTTATTATTAGTTTTGGTCATAAAGAGTAATTGAGCTATGCAATTGTGTATCATTTGCACATCAGTGGATTTTACATTATAACAACTGATAATGTTGTTCAGAAGGAGCATGTATGCACACAAAAAATTGGTCCTGGAATACTTCCTAGAGGAACTTCATAATCTGCTAGTTAACAGATAATGAAAAACAAATGTTTGTCTCAGCTCTAGGGAATAAACATGAATCTATATTCTGACGCTGTGTTTTCCAGGAGTATCCCCGACGAAGGCATCTGTGACCCACACCACAGCGGGGACTCCACACTGGTGGCTGTGAGGCTAGAAAACAACTACATCAACCCTCAAAAGATCTCACCAATAGCCTTTTCCTGTGTACGATCTGCGTCAAGTGTGGTCTTAAATCCCCAGAAAACCAAGTGACCAGAGCGTAAACAAAACCAAACACTAAGAGACACTCGTTTAAACCCGAAATACGGGACTAAAATTTTGGACTATTCTGTCAAGAGAAGTAAAAATGTAAGATCCCTTCACCATTTTTCTCTGCTGTGTTATTAAAATCATCCAAAATACAAATAAAACTAAATTACTAGAAAAAGTACAGGTCTCATGTTAAAATCTGACATACAGTTTGAACATCAAAACATGGTTACTGCGGCTGTAATTTGCCTTATGGTAAGGTACTGCTGGCCTAAACTCTTACAAGCAATATTTTCTACAACTTTAGACCAAATACATTGTTTTATGTCTGGTAAGTTGTCCTTCGCCGTCATCTTGCCCACCTTAAACCTGTGTGAAGGTGACAGAACTCATCTAGACTTCAAAATTGAACACATCTGTCTACTCTCAGAAAATGTTAAAGTCTCTAAATGGGAAAGAATTCCTGCGCCATACACAGTAAACTGAAAACGCTAATAAAGAAATGGAAAGAATTCTATGAAGTGTGACCACAAGCACAGCACATTATTTTTTAACAACCTCAGCACCTTCATGTTCCATTTCTCAGCTGCACTTCTTCCAATGCCTGCTTTCATAAAAACTCTGACATGGGAAGGACTGTGAGCAGTGAGCTCACATGTGACACATCCCCTAAGATCTTTGTGTTAAACTAAGTGCTGCTGGAGAGCCAGTTCCTCCAACAGATGGAGAGAGAGAAAATGTAATGATGCTTATTTCGTCAACCTTTTATCTTCTTTATCTTGCTTAAGTGAGTGGATCGAGACAGGACAGTGACTTCCTCAATTTCAGTTAACCCGGATTTATGCTTGATACAGGAATTAAATGGGAGTCTTGCTGTGTTGTATCTGTTATGATTTACAATTCAGCATCATGTAAGAAGATGAATGTATCACATGGGATCAAGTCATATTGTGCTTCAATTATATTCTGCGCAGCAACTGTTTCACTTCACTTTGCGGTTTAAAAAAAAAAGTGACGATGGGCCCCTTACAAAGTTATATAACTGCAGTTACATCCAGGTTAACTTCTATTTCTCCTTATCCCACTCTGCACAATCTCTGCCTTTACATGGTTTTATTCACTGCCAAGTGGAAGCAGAGTATGCTAAAGAGTTTATGGAGATCACATGGCCAAACATCTCTGACTTTAAGGCTGCTGCATGAAATGTCTTTTTGCAAAGCAGAGTTGTGACGTGGAAAGAAAATCCATAAGTATTTTACTCACTGTAAATTTATATTGTGTTTTCTTTTAATTGAATCTTCTGTTTTCCCAAACACAGAAACGCACAAGTCTCCTAGATTATTTAAACTCACCCAACATCTGTGTATGAACATCTGCAAACAGGGAACATATGGATGAAAGGCTCTTGGTACCTAAAAGTTGTAACTTTGCTTTGAAAAGCTCTAACTTGAGGTCCAAAATGCTTAACAATTTGAAATTTTAGTTACAGTACAGAACTATTGTTTTATTACAAATTTCAGAAATATTTGAATATTATGTCCTTCCATTTGCTCTTGGCTGGCCAACATACTTAAATTATATGATAATCAATTTGCTGTGTCAGCTTCATGTTTTACAGTTTAACGCAATGTTATAATGCACAATAAAAATAAACTTTATTATGTTCCCATTATTGCCTGAGTGAAGTCCTGCCTAAACACAATACTTTGTCAATAAAAACACTTCAGATTTCGCAATCGTGTTCTTTTTATTGTTCATTTTGTTGGTTTTACCACTGCATTAACAGCAGAATGTAGGTGACGTAGTAGCTCATTCGACTCATGATCCATCATAATTCACAGGTCAATGTAATATGTGAAGTACAGAAAGAAAGTGATACATTTTCTTGTCATTGGTTATCTGTAACAAATAAGAATTAAAATCCATTAAGAATGACAAACCTGATCTTGACTTTGAGCACAATTTGGGTGAAGGCCCATTTGCTGATCACTGTGTGCAAGTTTCTGTAGTTTCTGTGGAGCACAGATTCTTGTGAATTGTGGACGGACAGACTGACGCCTCGCTATGGCATAAGATCATTGGTCCTTTGGCTGGATGAGCGGAAAAATCCAATATTGATGTACGGTTTAGTATCAGCAGTATCATTGTGCATGTTTGAATTTCTGTGCTGACATTTTCTTTGCTCACAGGCTTAAATACTGTATACTGTATATGTAATAAGGAATTATCAGCTGATTTATCCAAAGCACTCGAGCTCTTATGACCAAAGTTTTACCAGCTGCTCACCCAAAATTTGTGACCATGAACTGCATCCCCTGAAGGGTACATCTATTTTCTAATATATTAGGCCTTTTACTTGTAGCAGTAATACAGCCTGATAA
The DNA here is from genome assembly GCA_015106735.1 of Paratilapia polleni. Classification (NCBI taxonomy): domain Eukaryota; kingdom Metazoa; phylum Chordata; class Actinopteri; order Cichliformes; family Cichlidae; genus Paratilapia; species Paratilapia polleni. Next base: position 2,509 of record VUQI01000228.1, on the reverse strand, counting down.
TCTGCATGAGCACCAGATGACCAGAACTATTTGAATTGCTTAAAAAATAAATTACAAAATATTGCAGTGGTGATTCAAACATCTGGAACCAGGCTGCACAAGCCTCCTTTTTCCATCTGGAACACTAAGGAATACTTCAAGTCTTTTTAAGATTAGTTGCATGTTGAGAATGAATGCAAATATTGAGTCTCTCAGGTCCATGACTCACATACCCAAATAATAAGTTAGATTATATTGCACTGGATTCCCTGATCATTTACACAGTCTGTCTGTCCAGGACATTTAGGAGTATATTCATGTTATCAAATTAACAGCTCAGGCTTCAGGGAGGAAGTAGAGCCATGATGACTTTTACAGAATAAGATAAAATGTGGTGATGCTTCCATTACATGTCTTCTAGCTCCATGCAATACATATTTAGTGAAAGCTGCAATTAACAGAGCTGGAAAAGCCAACCAAATCATAATATTTTCCTCTGCAAGCCTGAGGTTTAGGATCATTTACTTCAGTGACAGACATCTAAAGGATGATTGGAACAGAAAAACTAAACTGCGAAGAGCACAAAAACCTCGGCTTCTTCAATGGTAAGACAACCTGGAAATATCAGATAATTATATGCAGACTAAAATAAAACTAAATGAACAAAAGCAATAAAAACAAGAGTCACAAATGTGTGGTCAGTGTCTAGATGCCGGCAATTGTCATCTCATTGAACTCAGAGCTGGAAAAATTTCCTCTCTTGAACTGAAGCTCAGAGATGAAAGCTTTTCCTGAGGGAATTCTTCTCCTCTGCCAAGATGAACAGCTGCTCTGTTCATCAGTCTCACATATCAACATGTGACTGAACAATCAAATACTCATTAGTCACATGATCTCATCAATGTTCCTCAGGATGAGGACATGTAACTGAAAAAGTAAATCATAAAGTCAGTCCCATGTACTCAACAGACATTTTATCAGGTACAAAAGATCAGTACAGGGTTGGAACTCCATTCAGCTCATTTCCATGATGTAAATGCAGGGAAAAAATGCAGCAGCTTTTTATGTCATTTGAATTTACTGTATAACCCTAACTTTGCAACCCTGTATTTGTGAAACACATGAAACTGACTCTGACTTTTTCGTTCACCTGGTCAAAACCGACAGATACACTCATCAGCCACTTCATTAGGTACACCAGTTCAACTGCTCATGAATGCAAATATCTAATCAGCCAATCACATGGCAGCAACTCAATGCATTTAGGCATGTAGACATGGCCAAGATGACCTGCTGAAGTTCAAACGGAGCATCAGAATGGGAAAGAAAGATGATTTATGTGAGTCTGATTGTGGCATGGTTGTTGGTGACAGATAGGCTGATCTGAATATTTCAGAAACTGCTGATCTACTGGGATTTTCCCACACAGCCATCTCTAAGGTTTACAGAGGATGGTCCGAAAAAGAGAAAATAAGCAGTGAGCAGAAGTTCCCAGAGTGAAAATGATGCCAGATTTTCATTGTTGGTGACAGAGGTAAGAGGAGAACTGACTTCTGGCATCAACAGACTGCTTCAACCTGATAGGAAGGCAACAGTAACTCAAATAACCACTCATTACAAGGGTATGCAGAACAGGATCTCTGAACGCTCAACATGTCAAACCTTGAAGCAGATGAGCTACAGCAGCAGACCAGTCGGCGTCTTCCATGCAAACTATGGTCGACTGTGGGAATCTGCTAGCAAATAAAAAGTAATCAAAAGGAGGTTTTCGCCTATAGGAGGGAAATTGACAGTCTGGTGACCTGGTGCAGTGACAACAACCTGGAGCTTAATGCTGTCAAAACAGTGGAGATGATTGTAGACTTTAGGATGAAACCAGCCCCACCAGATCCCATCTTTCTGCATGCCTGTCCAGTGGAAACAGTGAAGTCCTTCCGCTTTCTGGTAACCACCATCTCCCAAGACCTAAAGTGGGCGCTAAACATCAGCTCCCTCATCAAGAAGGCACAGCAGAGGATGTACTTCCTGCGGCAGCTGAAGAAATTCAACCTGCCGAAGTCAATGATGGTGCACTTTTTACTCATCATTGAATCCATCCTCACCTCCTCCATCACCATCTGGTACGCTGCTGCCACTGCCAAGGACAAAGGCAGACTGCAGCGCGTCATCTGTTCTGCTGAGAAGGTGATTGGCTGCAATCTGCCTTCCCTCCAAGACCTGTACACCTCCAGGACACTGAGACGGGCAAGAAAGATTGCTGCTGACCCCTCCCACCCCGGACATAGACTGTTTGTGACGCTCCCCTCTGGCAGGAGGCTGCGGTCCATCAGAACCAGTACCTCACGGCACAAGAGCAGTTTCTTTCCCCAGGCTGTTGGACTACTTAACACCGCCCCCTCGCCCCGCTCACTGCTCAATTAATGTGTTACAATAACACACATACTTACTACAGACTATAATAACTTTGCACACTGGATTCAGTACAAGCACTTTGCACATCATGTTCTACTTACATTTTGCACCCCCCCCC
>VUQI01000226.1:17456-28145 GCA_015106735.1 Paratilapia polleni | reverse complement strand
AGCTTTGTTGTTCCCAGTGTCTGCTGCTTGACCTTGTTCTTATGAACTGCTGTCTTAGAAATTTTAAGGATGGAAGCAACCCGACGCTCACTGTATCCCTCTGCCAGTAAAGCCAAAATTGAACTAAAAACTTTTCTTTTCATTTCTTTTGGCATGATCAATAGTTATTTTTTTTATTCCAGTTACTTTTGATGTACTACTAGCACTGTTTTTGCCATCCAGTTGGTCCTATTGCAAGAGGATAGTGATGACCACAGCAATGGTTTTTATACTTTTCCTCGTTAAATAAGATTTGGTTCAGGTGATCACCTCATCAGTACCTTATTAGGTAGAAACAGGTGTGCTTGTGTTGGAATTCAAGAGACACCGGAATGGAATGACTGTCATATATGTAGAGATGCTGATTTCTGAAAAAAATTACAGTGGTCTCTTAATTTTTTCCAGAGCTGTATATATGTGTGTGTGTGTGTGTGTGTGTGTGTGTGTGAGCCTGTTTGTATAATTTTGACCCTGTGTGGATTAGAAAAAATCCAAAATAAATTCAAACTTGTACACCCAAATTCTTGTTTTTGAAAGTCATTAAAGATGTATAATGTACAATCGTTCCACCCTGGAAAAAGAACAGTTCAAAGAAATCATTAAAAGCCCAAAATTACCATAACATTCATGCCCATGATGTGTGTATATAAACTTCTGACCACAACTCTATCTCCATACCTCATAACTCATGCTTCCCTGTTCACTCACCTATTCAGTCATGTAAAAGTCTTGGAAAACTGATTTTCCTTTTGCAATAAATTAATTTAATTCAAATGTTCAAGATTATTTATTGGCGTGTCATTACTAACTATTTCTGTTAGCTGAGATCTCAGTGAGAAATTCTGAAAGTAATAGAAGTGTTTCTCCCACTGCCACATTGTAAAGCACTAAGGTCAAGTCCTTTGTGGCCTCATTTGTGTTTTAATATTCCTGAAATCACATCTGAACAAAATAGTAAGGATCTGTGTTAATCTACCATCAAGAGAGGGTCATTATATTCTGGGGACATGTACAGACATAACTTAAAGTTAATGAGATGGGACTTTATTTGCACATGTTTCAGGACACTGACTTCACCTTTCAGTATCGCCTGCTTTGCTCATGAATTTAAAGTCAGAATAGTTTTTTTTGTAATTAGCGATCATAATCCTGGGCTTATCATCAGAGGGTGGATTTGCTTTTTCAAACTGTACTTGATTGCTAAGAGACTGGATTTGACAGAGGTGGAGGGAGGACATTATTGAGAAGCTCTTTTTTGCTGATTGCTGATTCTCTGTTGGTTGAGTGCGTACCTAATTGTGTTTGTGTTGCTTAATTTCATATGAAAAGAATGCTTTTGTATTTTCTGTGAATGCACATTTGAAATTGAAATTTTCCTCATCACTGCAGAGTCACTGACCTAAGTCACTGACCTCTATGATTCTCATAAAATGGCAACTGGCTAGAAAAAAATGTGATATCCTTTTGTAAATGTTATAATCCAGGCATATATGAAAAGAGATCCAGAAATCAACTTTTATATTGCTGAAGGCTGCAAGACTAAGTCGCCCCTTCAGCCAGGTGATAGATTTATTTTTGTCTCCATGCTCATCTTTCACTGGGCCACATCTGTTAGCCATGAGCCTCACTATTAATGACAGTTCCAGGAATGGCCTCAAGTGTTTTGATTTAAGCGTATCTGAGTGCAGTCCTACTTACTGCTCCAAACTCATTATTTTACATGTGCTAGGTGACATAATGATTATGAAGTTAAAGTGTGGCCTGCCTGCTTAAATTTGATGGCATTTTCACCAATCAGGCTATCAAATTTGCACCTGTCTGCAGGACTTCTCGAGTTTATTTGAAGGTCTTTGACTGACACATTAAAATAACATTTCACACAGCAGCCAAGCTCAAAAGTCTTAATACAGACTGATTTTGAGACTGCAGCTGGCCAACTCAGCCCTGTTAGCATTCTGCAGAAATGTAATATTCATGTATTAAGAATGGCTAAACACCTACGCTCATCATATTCAATTTTCAGGTGTTCTTATCAACCTTTTTGCATTTCAATGTGGTTTGAAAGGAAGTTCAAGCTGTACTTGGCAATGAATTGAAGCAAAATAAAACACTTGGCATGACTAAATTAGTAAAAAAAAAAATCCTTATTTATCAGCTAGATTGGACTGTCTCTTTTTACCACTTTTAAATTATGATCTTTTGCCACAAATGCAAAAATGCTGTGGTAATTATTAGACATGAATTTATTAATTTTTTGTAAAGTGGATAAATTGTGCAGTTTGATTTCCTGATTAACTGATTGAGCCACTAAACTAGTTCCTAACCATGTGTAAGCTCTCATAGTCTTGCAGTTCAGTATGGTTTTGTATCATGAGGTTAGAAATTCATCCAACATCAAAATGGTGCTAAAAGCAGATGAATATTCTTCTGTAAAATAGGAGAATGGCTAATCCATGTTCTATCTTGTCTTCGTTGTTTTTCATGAAATCTTTAAGAGTGAGCAATGGGTCTCAGAGAAGCCTTTTCACATCCTCCATCCATTTCAGTGTCATCATCATCTCAGAGCTCTGACTGGATCATTACAAGATAGGTGTAAAATGACCAATGCACCGGCTGCCTTCCTGATACTGATTGCAGTAGACACATAGTCTACAGGACACCAATGAAAAGAAGAGCAGTCACTGTGGAAATCATCTGCCTTTTTACCAGACAGCAAAATCACTCTTAGACTCCATAAAAGACAAAAAATCATTCTGGTAGCACTTCCTTCAGACTTTACTCTTAACACTTTACTGTCACAGAAGATGAAGAAGATCAGCAAATATTCTCATTTTTTACTTAATCAGTGAGCACTGATGACTTGGAAATTTCAAATCATCTTTCCAAGTTGGAGTTTAGGGCTGTGTTGTAGTGATGTCAGAAAAAAGAAAGAAACAAATGTCTCTCTCTCTGTCTCTCTCTCTCTCTTTAACATCTTTTTTGTCTGTTCAGTTCATGCAGGTGCTGTACTGGTACATACTGGCTCCTGGATAAAGTTTCATTTTCACTTCCCCACATTTACTGGGTGTATAAGGTTTATGCCTTTGATTCAAGTAAAATCATTCTAACCATAAACTGTGTTATAAACCTAGTTAAGTTCTGACAAAGTTTATTGAGCTTTAAACATTCTTTGGTTGACAGTGGTGAACATATAATTTACATGTTCTCCCATCAGCTGCTGCAGCTGTTCAGCACTAAGCCCTACTGCTGATGCTGAAATCAACTCCTATGCAAATTATAAATAATCCCATAAATACCTGCCTGTATCCCAAAGAATATCAAAGTGACCATCTGGTATATTTAGAAACCAAAAGAAATTTGTTTATGGGCAGGTCAGTCAGACAGTAGACTCAGTGCTTGGTATACCAGACTCAAAATACACTATATTAACCACATAGATGAATAAAAATTAAAATTCAGCTTCTGTTTATTTATATAGTGTAAATTTACAACAACAGTCATTTTAATGTGCTTTCTATTGTAAGGCAAAGACCCCACAATATTAGAGAAAGAACCCCAATGATAAGATGATCCATTATGAGCCAGAACTTGGCAACTGTGGGGAGGGAGGCTGGTTGGGGTTGAGGGGAATGAGAAGACAGAAAAGAGAGACTGCAGAGAGACCACGAACAACAAACAGGACAAAACACAAACTACAGCAGTAAGGAGATAAAAATGAGTATGCATTGCTGATATATTGCATGTTGTTAATAATTTTTTCATATATTGTACCATGGTGCAACATATGCAACCGCTAACTGCTCCATCACTATGTGCGGCATGATGGTACAGTGATCAATCCATTATCAGAATTATTGAAAAAATAAGTATAGAACTGACATACACAATTGCTTTAAGAACATGCGCACAATGAGGTGCTGACCAGTTTGAGACTCAATGCAAATCCAACAAAATTAAATCTTGCCTTTTCTTTATTTTATTACACTTCAGTAAAATGCTTGACTTCTCCGAGTTCTGACAGCAATCATTGACTTCACCTCGGCTCTGGCATTTTCCACAGGACAATTATGTTGGATTCTCCCACACGTCCTCAAACAAAAGAACCCTCATGAGTCCCCCACCGAGTCTCCTGATGCTGAAACTCAAACGCCTCTCTCATCCAAGCCACCCCATCAGCATTTAGCGTTTTACCTTCCTCCAGCTGGGTCCAGCTTTGCCCCCACCTTCCCAGTGGATTCCCCTATCCTGAGCTAACCTCCCCCAAGCGACAAGGGGGCCCAGGTGCCATCACTGAACGAGACGTCGAGGTAATTTGGCTCGATGCGCCCTAACACACACGGATTGGGGCAGGGAGGGACTCTGGACATTAAACACTGTCTCATTAGGTTCACTTGGATGAGACAGGAGACGTAATGAGGGGTGGTGTAATGACCAGAAACATCTGATCTCCACCCGCTCCAAACAAAACATCCAGGTAGGGCCTGGGGTCAGGGCCAAAGTCATGTCACACCTCCCTGCCTCTAAAGGAAGCGGTGGGGGGGGTGTGTCGGAGTGAGGGAATCCAAGTTCAAGCTCTTCTGAGGAAGAATGGGGAGTGACAATGCTTGAGTGAAGAGCTGCTCTTTGTTTTCTGGATGCTTCAAAGCTAATCCATCCATATTTTTAGCTAGGTCTCATGTGATTTGGGTTTCAATTAAAAGTTTGTGCTTTCTTGTTTGTGAGCTAACGCATGATTTATGCTCCTTGAGTTTGTGTTAATCAAAAAGCACCAAAAATAATCTGCATCACCTCTTTCAAAATCAGCTTTTTTCTGCCTTGCTAGTGAAGCAAATTTCCACGATGAAATGAAAAAAAAGGTTCCAGCCAAAGCAGCTGAAAGTTTTATGCAATCCAAAGTGGTCAGCAGCTGCGTACCATTAGCCAATTAAATCGAAATATCACAGACAGCTTTTTGAATTAGGGACATTTCTCAGCTCATTAACATCTCATGAATGGTAAATCAAGATGCAAATAACTGGTTTGTGTTGATATAGTTTGCAGTGTCACCACAGACGATATCCATAAATCACAATCTAAATGTGGTGCTTTTGTTTTAGTTATTTGGTTTTTCCAATGGCAGACAGCTGAATTTTATTGTAGGACAGCACATTGGGATATTTTATACAGAGTTAACATTGCAAACAGATATGCATGATTCTATGAAGAGCTTTGGTTATGCACCTTTTTAAATGAGTCACCATTAGGTAGTCAGCAATGTGAGAAGGTTGTGTTTGGGGTTTTGAATTTCCCAAATGTCAGGCATCAGTAGGATGACAAAGGAAAGTAGTTAAGATGAATGAGCGAAGGACTGCCAACGGTCACCGCTGTCTCTCGATCCACAGCCTCATCAGTGATAGTTGTTTGGTTGGAGGTGGGTTTATAAGGAGGTTGTAGAGACGGGTTGTTGAGGGTTGAATGTATCCCCTCATGGTGAAGAGGAGTGCTTAGATCGCTCAACTCATCCCTGCTGAACCCCAGGTGTGGAGCAGCTGAACCACCAGGGCCTCTTGACCCAGAGCCTGTCCACAGCTCAATATACCATTAGCCTCTGTAGCTGACCTGACCAGTGTGGCCACATCTCATTGTCCACAATACAAGAAATGGTAACTGTAGGTATAGTAGACTGTAGGAGAAAGTTTGTATGTAGTTAATACATTAATGCATTGCATTTTATTCTTGTGGTCTGTAATTTTAGACTACTGTCCTACAAATCTGCATGAGGTTTGTTAAAAAGAGCAGAGAACTTTAAATAATTCTGAAGCTCTTGCCCATAGCATGATCTGAGACTTATTAACATAGTAAAAACTGACCTTCTTAGTGGTTGGTTTTGAGTAAACAGTTTTACAAACATCTGTTCAATCATGGTGCTTTAGAAAATGAATTGAAACTTCATGATAAACATCAAAACTAAAGATTAAAAATGAAATGAGAGCACTATCAGCGCACTCTCTTCCAATACAATAGCTAACCTGGGCAGCAGTGAGAATTAGAATAAAAGAACAAAAAAACAGCAATTACATAGGAGATGTGTTGACAAACAAATAAAATAGGATCCAAAAAGTGGTTAAGAATCTTTGTTAATTAGAAACCTTTTAAAATATTTCCTAAAAAGTGAAAACGCAGATATTGATTTTAGTGATATAGGTAAATTATTCCGGAGAGATGACCCTCTATATGTCAGTGCATGTTGATTAAGGGAAGTGCGACAAAATGGGAGATGGAAGTCCTTAAAATGTCTTGTATAATGTGAATGAATCTCTGTGGAGAACTTAAAGAAATTCTGGAAAATACTGGGCAGGTCTTGAGCTAAGTGTACATATTTAAACATAAACACATATATACAATACATGTTCACATTGAAAATGGATAAAAGCTTGTGTTTTCTGAAGAGAGGAGCAGAAGAGCCACATCTTTTAGCAAAACTAATCATTCTCAAATATTTATTTTGAATTAACAAAATTTTATTAAGGTAAGTGGGACAAGTAGCTGCCCATGCAACATTGCAATACATTACATAAGGATAAATTAAACTATAATAAATTGTTGAAATGCAAGAATAATTTATTAATGAACAAATTCTACTCAAAATACCAATTGTCTTCATAATCTTTTTAGAAAAAAAAAATCAATATGGGTGCGTCCAAGTTAATTTTTTATCCACCAGCACCCCTAAGTATTTGATGTATTGAACTTGAGTTATTTCAGTATTATCTATGAATATTTTAGCTTTTTCTTTTATATATGTTTTATTTTTGTTACAAAATATCATCAAATATTATAAAACTAGATTTATTAATGTTGAGTGAGAGTTTGTTCATCTGAAACCATTTAGCAACAGATAATAGACCTTCATCTGCTTCTCGAATCAGTGTATCAAAGTCTTCATGTGAAACAACAAGACGTGTCATCAGCAAATAAAATAGGTAACGCATTATTACAGACCTTGGGCAAATCCATCCATCCATCCATCCATCCATTTTCTTCCGCTTATCCTATTCAGGGTCACGGGTGGGGGCTGGAGCCTATCCCGACCTTGGGTAAATCATTAATGTAAATCAAAAATAAGAGAGGTCCAAGAATGGAACCCTGAGGTACCCCACACAGTAGCTTGACTCTATTTGAGTTATGCCTATTTATAGATAAATACTATTCCATGTCCTTTAAATAATTTTCCAACCATTTTAAAGCAACATCATAAAAGATATATTTTTTGTAATTTTTAAACTAAGATATGATTAACAGTGTCAAAGGCTTTTGATAAATCTAAGAATATACGAAAGGAAAATTTATTTTATCATCTAGATCAGTAGGGATCTTATGAATAAGAAAAATTGAAGCTATTTACTGTGTCCAGAGGATTAGTGAGATTCCTTGCACCATCAGAGAACTGTTGCAGGTTTGTTAGCCAGTAGACCCTGGTTCACATTCCGTTTGGACCTTTGTGTTTTGCTCTTTACTCTAGGTTTAGCACAAGATCATGGTTTGGGGTAAAGTACATCACTTCACAACAGTAGCCCTGATCATAAATGACAAGTTGGGAGTGAAAGACCTGTCTCACTAATTAGCTTGTGCATCAGGGAACAGATGCCAAAGGACACCTTCTGAATAAATGAGCAATGCCTGCAGGTTTAGCAAAACAGCATTATTAGACACCATGGAAATGAATACCGGCTGGTACTACTTATACACTAAAGGTTTGACAACTATACAAGGACATATCTTCTGAAGAAAAATATTTTTTGCCACTGACACAGGGGAAGTTCTACCAATGAAATGAAAAATATTCTGAAATGGTAAATGGACTGGTACTTATATAGCGCTTTTCTACTCAGTTTCTGTGTACTCAAAGCGCTTTAACTACATGCCACATTCACCCAGTCACACGTACATTCATACAGCACTTTTATCTACACTTAAGTACTTACTAACATTCACACACACTCACACGAATGCATCGGGGGCAACGTGGGGTTCAGTATCTTGCCCAAGAATGCTTTGGCATGCAGACTAGGGGAGCCAGGGATCGAACCACTGACCTTCCGATTAGTAGACGACTCGCTCTACCTCCTGAGCCACAGCCACCACCCATATGAAATACGAGGACCTTTCGTTTTATTTTTTGTGCTTAAGCTGAAAGTGAAACTTTGTATTAGTTATCGTATCTGTTTTCTCCTCTTTCACTGACTAATTGGAATTGCTAAGGTAAGTATCAGTTAAAATGAACCCTTTCATGTATAGCGATAACTAAATTGGACAGCTATTTATGCAGTTTGTACATGCATGGTTTTCAATGGTGTAGCTACATCAGCTACTTCAGTTGAAAGTACAGTACTTAACACCGTGCAAGATATCATCACCTAGTGACAATGAATGGTAAGTGTCTTTAAAAATACCAATATCCAAGATGACCGACAGAATGTCAGCCATGTCTAGCACACAGTAAATTTATAGAAGAGTCTTGTGGGTAAATAAAAAGTAGAAAATTAGAATTATGTGTCTGTTAAAGTGGGCATCATGCATCACTACTCATAATTCAACTACAAGTCAAGCAGAAAAAAAACATCAAACAAGAAAAAGAAGACCCACATGACTCAATGCCCAACTGAATAATTTTGAATCCCAAAATCATTTGGGTGTTTTGTCCTTGGGATGAACCAGTTTTTGTCAGAGGGTGTTGCTGGGTCTGAAGTGCACTGGGATGTTATGCTTGGAGAAATTTCTTCTTAGTTTCGCCAACAAACTTGCCATTTAAGGGACAACATTGTTGTTCTGTCTGTTGTTCTTTTCAAGACTTTACCTCCCTTACTTTTTTTTTATTTTTATCTGAATATTGTTTTTTACACAAGTAGTTTTACTTTTACTTGAGAAAAATTCAATAAAGTAACATTACTTTTACTTTTTTAAAAATCTTAGTCCCTTGCTCGTTATGTGGAATGTGTTCTCAAGAAAACACAAATTTATTCTTATTCTTATAACTTATTCTTGTGTACTGGACCTTTGACCATCACATTTTGTAGCCAGATTTGACCCTGAAAACCTGCAGTCCTACAAACATATCTGCGTCCAAAAGCAACAAGTGCTGCACCTTTGAGGATTGTGGTTAGTAAGCCTGGCTTACAGACTATGTGTTGGAGAGGTTTATAACCCACTCTCACTGTTGGCTACTTTGTTTGGAGTGAGAGTGTGTAGGGACAAGGTATAGGGGGGCTGGAATAGGGCATGGGAATTCAGGTTGAACACACACACACACACACACACACACACACACACACAAACTTTAGAGGCTGCAACATTGTACACAAAAGCATAAAAAGCACCCAGGGCTTTATGAATCTGCTTGAACAATGATGAGAGGAAAAATAAGAGAGGCTAGAGGGAAATAACAGAAATAATTAGAATCTCTAGAGAGTTCTGAGAACATTCAGAGCCTGAGCTGCTCACAAACACACACAGACAAACATGCAAATTTTTTAAATCAACTGTAGTGCCTGCTCTAAGATGTGCACTGTGGACCACAGTGCACATCTCAGGAGCTGTCTCATGAGATGTGATTGGATCAGTAATGGCAGGTCCAAGGTCTTCACTTATTGAAATGGTTAGAATACAATTACTAATCAGGGTCATTTTTGCTGTTTGCTGTTTAGACTAAGAATTATCTTTGCTGAATGTGAACACATGAAGTTAAACAGCTGACTTCCACAATGTGGGAGATCAATGTACATTTACTGATTTTTAGAAAGAGCATCATACTGTAACAGATTACAGAAAAAAAAATGACATAAAAAACTAAATTGGTATGATAAAGCTGTTATAGCTGTTATAGTTGTTGTATAATGACTTGTGAATGGTTTAATTTCTGAGCAGGAGATAATAAATACTAAATTGATACTTTAAGTGTTTAAAGGTTTATTTTTTCTGATTATTGCATAAAGTGATCCATATTTTTTATGGGACTGCAGCTTTATCTTGTTCAAACAGATAGATGTTTTCTGTCACCATTTGCTGTAGTGGTGGCACAACCTTCCAAACCAATGTAGAAAACAAATACACATACATTATGCTACCCAAACGCTAACACAGTCTGTTAAACACATGAGCATTTGGATTGACTGGCAGCTTATAGCTGCAGTAAAATACCTAAATCCACTCAGTATATTTGCATCCAGTACACTGTCAAATTATTGCAAAGTCTTCAGGAGTGAGATATAAATGCTGGCAATGTAAGCAATTGCAGAGTGGCTCACTGAAATGAAGAACAAATTAATTTAATTATAAATAGGCTCTTAAATAGTCAAGATCATGTAGCAACCTCCTGAAAAATGAAGCCAACCTGGAAATGGCAAAAATTGCAGTTCTTCTAATAACCACTTGAGGCTGGCTCCAAAAGGGAATCAATCTCCATAGACTCCCATGTTAAAATACCCAACTTCAGTCACAAAATTAACATTACAAGATTTTAAAAGATAGTTTTGGTCTCTATAGCTAAATTCTCCCTTCTCAACAACTGTGCAAAGTGTGATTGATTGTCTTTTCTTTCTTTCTTTTTTTTTTTTTTTTTTTTTATTTTTTTTTTTTTTTTTTTTTTTTTTTTTTTTGTTTTATTTTTGGGTT
>VUQI01000226.1:0-12966 GCA_015106735.1 Paratilapia polleni | reverse complement strand
AAAAATAAAGAAAATTAGAACAAACAGGAAGCATAATAAAAAAAAAAAGCCCATCTTAGAAAAAACAATTGCACCCTTCATTTACAGAATTCATTATCAGACCTTTGGATATGGCCTTTATTTAGCCTAAAAGGAGTCATTGAAGATTAGGCTGTGTTTAGTCCTTCACATCTGGTCCAAATGTAGTCCACGGGGGTCTTTTTGAAACACATTTAGCTCCAGTATAGTCTGGAAAATATGATGACATCCCACCCCACAAAAACTCAATGTTGAAAAGACAGCTTTTGCAGCTTTGAAAGGTGAGAAGTCATGTTTGCACATTGTTGAAAGTATGTCTTTTCACCTTTCACTGTTCAACCAAATGTCTGTTTGTTTAGATGAATACCAAAGTCATCTTTTCAACAAATGTCTGCTGCATGGAGAGCCTCTGTACAAAAAAGATGGTTACACCCATACCTGATACTATCAGTGCATCTGACAGATTTCAGCTGTGTTTATTATTGTTTTGTCTTGAATGAATATTTTTTCTAGAAGATGGACTGGTTTTAGTCTAAAAAACAATTGTTTTTAATAAAATATTGCCTCCTTTCCTGTCAGTACTGCCAGCACTAAAGGATGCATAAGGTGTGTTGTTGTGCAGTGCTGAAGTACTGAAACACCTCTGCTTTGATCACACCACATGATCATCATAAATGCCATGACTGTCATCACTCAGAATACAGTAATAAAGTGCTTTTGACAGCATAATCTAGAAACGGTGTTACTGTGTATGCACTGTTTACCAGACAGCTCAGGCACAAACAGGATGCCAGGCATGCATGATGAACAGAGGCCTTGAGGGGGGATCAGCTGCCAATAACAACCCCTTTCCATTTCCACATGCAAAAAAAAAAACATACACTTAAACACACACTGTGGCCAATTTGAGTTTGAATAAGAGACATAATCCCCTGCTGTAATTGCATTTGGGAGATTTCTGAGAGGCTGGAAACACCGCTGAAGCCACTTTAGCTGCGAAAGATGCATCTCAGGTCCTTCCAAGGTCGATGCTTAACAACATATGTCTCTTCATCCTTAATCTCTCTATTCCCAAACAAGATGGCTAAAATATATGCATCGGGGCTGGTAATTACTCAGCCCCTGTGATGTGCCTCTTGATTTGACATCATTTGAAATGAGCAGCTGAGTCGGGGAACAATGGGAGGAAAATTGACTTGAAGAGAGAGAAGAGGAAAGTAAGAGAAGTTTTGGAATGAAATATGTTCCTTTTCTACTCTGACTTTTAATTAAAGTAGCTTTCAAAGAAGTGTAGCTGGGGTAAAAATGGAAGAGATCAGCTCTGTCCTTGGCAGGAATTAGTGTCTGTGCTTTGATGGATGCCCCTTTCTCTAACACTGCTACAGGAGAAAGGGGTGACTTTGACAGGAAAGACTTCATTTTTGGAGGAAATGATCATCACTATCATAGTTTGGTCTAATATCAGTTGTTTGTAATTTTCATGGAATGAATGATTCTTCCTTAACACAGAGACTGATTCAAACCCCTGTGTTGGCAGGTATGTGTTCTGCCTAAGTGGCCTTGGATAACACTGTGAATCTCTCTGAGATCCAAAATAAATCCTCTGGGGCTCACTTTGAGCCTCACAATCAAGATTTTTTGTGCATATATTCCTTAATATTCAAGTGATGGACATGAATGCTTTCAGACAATCCTTTATCTTCTTTTCATCACCCCATCTCCAGGTGCTGCATTGCCACATCCTCTTTATTAAGTCCTGTGGAACTTGCATCCCCTTTTGTTACGGTGTGAGGGACCCCAGATGATGCCCGACCCCAGTCGTCCATCACCCCTGTCACATACCCCTCGCACCCACATAACTACTCCAAAACCCACATGCATATTCACAGGAGCTGGTGTCCCGTCTGAGGAAACCAAATTGCCCCACCCTGTGTATCTCTTTCTCAGTCAATATTAAAATGGGCTAATAAAGAGGGGCAAGATTCCCCTGTGGTAATGGCACTCGTGGGACCTCTGACTAATTAAAGGGCTGCCCCTTCCAATGAACAGTAATCACTCACAGCTTTGGGTAGACAAACACATGAGCTTTGAATGGATGAACAAACAGGGGATGTTGGCTCTATTGTTAAGACTTTAAAGAGATAACATGCTCATTGCTATAAGGTTGACAAGATAGTTCCTCCTATACTCTTTAATGGACATTTATTTATGCTTGAAATGAAGTAATGAAGTTTAAAAATCATCATTGTATATTGAATTCACATGGTAAATACATCCCGTCACAAAGAAGGAAATGTAAATAAAGAGAATTGGTTTTTCACTTCAGACACAGTTAAGACTAAGTTGCATAAAAACACAACTCTAGCAATAATACTTTATGCATTTAGTGCATGTGTTTTATGTTCAAAACAGACATCAGCCATGAATGTCAGCATTGGACTTTTAGCTTTTATTGTCTTGTTCAGAGACTGTGTCATCCTCTCTGCTGCTAAAGAAAACATGGACATGGACAGTTTTATAGGTCTACCCACTCAGTATTAAAAAACATTAGCTGGAATTTTTCATCCACAGGAATTAAGAAACTCAGTGGCTGCCAGTTTGGGGATAATAAAGCTATCAGACTGAACCTTATGATCTTCTCCAGTTGCTCAGATATGATTTCATAAAAGGAGACAAGGAAAATAATCAGTTAATTTCATCAGGAAAACAAAATCTGCAAATTAAATTTCTGAGTCTCGCTAAAGAGTCCTGAATCTATGCAATTATTTTCTTTTATTTTTGTTTATTTATTCATTTATTTGTTTAGTGCCTACTGTGATTGGCTGAATAAAACAGCTGCGCAATGCAGTGGCATTTGAATAGTTGGGGCCATTGTGCTACTCTTCACATGCTTTGAATTAAAAGAACAGAAAAGGGAAGAAATCCTAACAGCATTCAGTTCAGGATTTGATAAAGAAAATTAATTAGTAAATACTTGGCCATGAATGACTGAAATATATTAGAATTCTTCACAACTTTTGTGCTTGAGCCTCAGGTGTGTCTTGTACAAATTGAGACCAATTGAGATCAAATCTTAACAAGACTCTCCTAATGATCTCAATGAAATGCTCAGTGACTTAATTAGATGATGTGCTGTGCATTGTGCCAGAGAGAGCTGGGCCTGTGAGGAAGCTTATGTGTGTGTAAAGGAGCTGGGAGTTTTGGGGTTATGGTGATGGGGGTGGAGGGGTCATTTGCATGTAGGCACTCCATGGACAGTTCTATCTCTGCATGTCTTTGTTTTTGTTAAGTGTAGCAAATGTTTTCAGTGTGGAAAATTGGAATAACATACATTAAAATACTGAAGATTCTGAGATGTAAAGATGAATAGCATCCACCAAATACAGTATTTGTATCTGTAAACATTGTATGTTAAAACATTGTATGTTTTCTGTGTTATGATTCTTTTCCTTCCTTCTTTCCTTCATTCTTTAAGAGAGTACTCTGCTGATTTAGCATTGCACTCTGTAGCTTTTTTAGGCTGATGATGGTCCGTTTAAGATGAAAAAGTTGATGCAGCATATCCAAACATGTCTGTGTAGGTTCTCAGTCATCCAGGTAATGGTATTCTTGAGTGCTTGAAAGAAGGCAACTGGACTTCCTTTTGGTTTGCGAAAAAAATCCAAACATATTAATTTTTCTCATCCCATGCACTCATTTCACTTTGGATATTTTTGTAAGTTTCAAGCAGAGATTGGAGGAGTGGTCACCACATGTATGTTGTCCCCTGGTCCTTATATTTATGGGTAAAATGCAGAGAACAAATTTCAATAAAGGGCAACTTAATACTGAAGACAGTTATATTCTTTCTAACTTTATTTTTGGCTGTGACTGTGTGGATTGATCGATTGCTTTTCATGTCATACTCTGCTTGTAATCCATTACAGCTCAGGGTAGACTATTGTACTTTTGACTTCACTAAAATGATTATTAATCCATCCAACAGTGTACAGCTGAACCGATTAATGAGTTAGTTGAACTGCAGAAAACTGGCAACTGTTAATCATTTAGAATACTATTGATGGTATTTCTCACTATTAGTTGTTACTAACTAAACAACCAATCAATGGATTAATTGAGAAAATAATAATCAGATAATGAAAATGACCATTAGCTGCTGTTGGATATAATATGCCTAAAAATAGCTCCACCTTAATATAACTGCAGGAAAAAATGTTCTAATGATATCATATATAATAGTACAATGGCCCAATGAACATTTTCTACATTGAGTACATTTACTTTTGTAAATTTTCAGGATAATACTTAGATTCTTAAAATACAAAAGTATGTATGGTTTTCAATGTGGGACTTTTATTCGTAAAAGAGAACTTTTACAGTGTTGTATTAGTAGCCATTTTTGAGTAAAGAGTATGACTTTTTCCTCTACCACTGGAAGAGCTGCATATCAGAGAAGCAATTTAAAGTTTGTTTATTCAAAACCAAATCATCCTAACAGTCAGACAGATATTGCAGTCACATATACACAAATACCCAAAGTCCTCCTACCAATTGCACATGCACTAGAACTCTAGTAACATTGGCCAGAACTTAGTAAGCCAAGATCAAAGTATTAAGTGCATTTAGTGACACAAACATCCAGTGAGGGCATCTGAAATTCACCCAGTAAAGGAAAAGTGTGTCTAGCCACAACACCTCCGGTCACTGTAAACTAACTGTCTCTGATCTTTACATGATGGCATCACCATTAGAACCACTGTCATTTCCTGAGAGGCCAACAATTAGTCGTCGCCAGCGGCCCAGCCGTGCTAATGGCTTCAGTGTGAAAGATGTGAGAGCACTGGTACGAGTGGCAGAGGAAAGCCAGTGGGTGCCTGGAAAGGAGCCACACTCACTCCGCCCTAATTGCCATGAAAACTCCATCTAGTTTGGTTTATGGAGTGGCAGGAGGGACTGGTGCCCTTTGAGAGGTTTTGTTAAGCTGGCCCTGGCTGCTCTTACCCCCGACCACCCCTGAGGGCCAGAAGAGGTGGGCTGCAAAATGGACACCAGATGGAAGAAGTTCAGCAGAGAGGCAGAGCAGGAGGAAGAGGGGGCTGCATACAGAGCATAGTGGGTGACTTGGCTGACTCCACAGTCGTTGTTATTCTGTGCTGCATGACAAAATGTCAAAGTACTATCTTAGGTACCTGCAGAGGCAACATTGAGTGAATCAAGTCACCAAGAGAGTTTTGTAAAGTTTCAGGCAGAAAAAGTTAAAATTTACACAACAGAGTGCTGTGATGGTGAGATTTTCCAAACTATGAAGCTTTCAATAAAACAGTAACAAAAATGGACCTCTTGAATTAGACTCCCATGCCACACCTGCTGTGTTATCTTATCCAATTTTCTGGGACCTGATCAGTGATGGCACAGTTAACCAAGCAACGCCAGTGCATTTACATCACTGAGACAGTGGTGGAAAAAAATGGATAGGGACTAAATGAAGAGGGAAAGGCTGACAATGGGTCTATCTTGTTGTGTTGTCTGTTAATCATTTCCAGAGCCCCTCTGGCCTCAATAAAAAAGAATAAAAGAATATAAAAGAACAATTTGGACTGCCCCAGCTGTGAATAACCAACCCATCACAGCACACAATAGCCCAGTCACGCTTGCTATAATTCAGCTTGTGATCTCAGACACGCCCCCTCTCTCTTGCCACATCTTTGTTAAAGTCGTCTGTCAGGCATATCATTTTCCTCCCCACCCCTCCTGCATGGCCAGATGGTTGAAATCCATAATTCACTGCCAAAAAAAAAAGGAAAAAAAAAGAAAAGAGAAGATCCTTAGACCCCCAGATCCACATCCCTCCACGCAATGACATTATTCTCACCACAGTTCATTATTGGCCAGTAGTAGCCCACATCCTTGCCTAATTAAGTTCAGCTTTGTCAAGCTAGGGAGCAATAGCTTAGCGAGCTGGGAGGATGTCCCAGCACCTGGGGAGTCTACCTGTTACAGTTCCTAGCTCATCAGCCTCACTAAAATGGAGGCTATAGGGGGCCCAGCTGGCTGCTCTGCTCTGGCACTTAGAGAAGAAGTGGGGTGCTAGCTGCTGGCGAGTGATGCATTTGTTTAGCAGCCTTGTGGGCTTTTCAGGCAAGATACACCTCAGTAGGTATGCATGAAAGAGCACACAGATTTTCAATCTCCAAGGTGCTCACATGTTTGTTTAAGTTGCTAACATGAACCATCTTAACAACAGAAGGCTCTAATATCAATTGCCTCCACTTTCAAATCCATTTTAGCTTCATTTCATCCTGACTGACAAGATAAACAGAGAGTGTGGCAGGGCATACTTGGAACACTTCAGCGGAACACACACACACACACACAATAAGATATATATAATAAAAAAGAAAAATTCATAATGATTCTCAAAAGGGGGGTGTCCAGAGTTTTTCTGAATGTTTATTTGATAGTTCATTTTTATATTTTTCTTTTTTGTACCATTTGTTTGGCATTTAATAGTTGAAATGAGATTTTCAGATTCATCAGATAACGTGGAGAATGTCTGCAAAGATGGGTGAATCTCTCCAGGTGAGTTCTAGTTAAAGCACTTATCAAGCTGGGACTGGTGCTTGCCATTGATTTTCCCCCGGAATGCATGGCCTCTTTGAAGTTGGCTGTCTGCTGCGTACAGCACTGTGGGAAAGCAATCAAGCTCAAAAGTTTTCTCCTCCTTCAAATTCCGAGGCTGACAAATAACTCATCTTTTTTAGCTCCAATCAATATGACGCAGACCTCTGCACACTTGCGCCTCAATATTTTCTCTCCCCAGCGCTGATTGGAATGAACTCCGGTGTTTTGAAGGTCCTCGCACACTGATTGTGAGAACGCGAACCAATCTCATTGAAAGGTGCGAGGTCTTTTTCCAGGCAAGTCACATCAAAGTCTCGCTGCAGCGCGGTGCAAAGGGTCAGTCTCTAAGAAGCACTTGAAAAAGACAGTGGCCCGCTGCAGGACTGGAGGAGTCTAACCCGAGGGAGCAGACATGGTTGGGGGCTTACCAAAATTACCACCTTCAATTTAGGGAGGTGGGGCTGGTTATAATATTAATGCATATTTAAATGAGTACTTTGCATTTATCTGCATTCATCTGAAAATAAAATAGTATGAAAGAAAGAACAGAATAAAACATGGTATGGAAAGGTGTGGAGGAGAATTCATGAGATGCAAATATGTGATAGGATAAATGACAGGTCCATCTTTTCCTACTTAATATCCATGGGCTCGTGGCTAATTGTGCTTTTGTTGTGCAATTATCCAGAGTTTGCTCAGGGTTTTTGTAGCTGGGGTGTGGGGTGCAGTTAGTGCTTTGTTTAACTTCCTCCCCTCGTGGCCCTGCATGTAACTTAGGCCTCTGGAGATCACATAATCCTCGGTCTAAAGCATATTGGCTCTGTCTCTCCCACTTACGCTGGCTGCTATCTGACTGTCGATGAGCAGAAATAGATGGAGAAGACACACAAAGATTTCTCTTGCTCTTAAAGGGGCTTGGTTGTCTAGGTTTCAGCCATGATAGCGGGCAGTCCAAAGGCTTTGAAGTTGGCTTTGAAGTTATGAGGCAATTGGAGGAAATGAGGAAATGAGCCGCAGGGTTTCCTGGAGAGCCAGTTTGTGAGAGGCGTGATTGGACACAGCACCCCAGAGGGAGACAGTGGCCATTTTGCTCTGGGGGCCTCTCCTTCTGGCCTGCCAGCTAAACGTATAGGACAGAAGCACCAATTATGGCACTCCGGCATATGGCCAGTAGCGAATACCCAGCTCTAATGATGGACCCTGCCAACTGCTTGTCTGCCCAGGTCAGAGGCACATGATATTTACTGCCAAAAAAAAAAAAAGAAAAGAAATTACTGCAATTACTGCCACCTCCTTCCCTGATGGCAGTACACCTGCAGCCTGGTTGGGATGCTGGATCTGGCTGCATGCCTGCCTTTAGCCCCCAACTATCCAGCCGGGAGAGAGGGGTTGGAGATGCATCCGGCTGTCTTTACCCCAGCTCAGAGGTTCCCGAGGGGGCAAACTACAGCAGCAGACCCCAGAAATGCAGACTACCAGACCTGGCACAGATGTTCCACCCTGGTGCTGTGTGGCGTCTAGTGGCACATCGGTACCTTTCTGATCTGACTGCCTGACTGCAGGTGCTGGCAGCAAATCTTGTCTCGGTGCACCGGACACATCAGACATTAACTACACTTCAACTCAGTTGACACTCATTTGGGGCAATCAAACTAACACCCTGTCTTTGCTCTGACAGGCAAACTGCTGATATGACAATAAGCTCTTGCAATTAGGACAGATTTTTTTTAGACTTCCCATCTAACACTTGAGGCAAAGCTCCCCTGTACAAAGAGCACAAAGATTTATTTTCACACTTAGAGAAAAAAAAAACGATGCACAAGCATCCTCATAATTTTTAGAAAGAAAAAGATTTTTGATAAAATGTGTAAAAAAAATAAATAAATTAATGAAAGATGCATGGGCTGGGAAGCTTGTTCTAATTCAAGTTTAATGAATCTAAAATGGCCAATGCATTAGCACGACATGATACGGCTCCTTCATTAAAGATGCAGTTTCAGAAATTTTAAGCAGTGCTCTGGAATAATAATGTCCCTGTGTGATCAGTAAGTTTATGATCAAATTTGTCTCCCTTTAAAAGTGGTTAATTTAGGGAGCCTCTGAACAGCAAAGTTAACTTTGAAACTGAAATTTGCACTTGTGTAGAAAGCTATTTAAATCAGGCAATATATTTATAGGAATATGACAAAGAAATAGAAAATGTTTATGTTTTACATTTAAGTCATGTAGTCTATTGTAGTCTTATTTACCAATGAAAATGGAACCTCTGACATTTTTCTCATACATCATAATGTAAATTCCTTTCTATTTCTTTTCTATATCAGTATGTATGAATATACTCCTAGTTCTAGAGAAATTAATATGATCACTGCAGACTTACACAATACAAATGGGACTGTTCAGTTTTCTCATTGTTGTAGACCAGATCTATCAGTGTGAGCCATTGTGTTTCACTGAAATTGTAAAAAATGGTTCTCTTAAGCCGGCTAACACAAACACAAAAATATGCTCTTACATTTAATACATTTGTCTGGCAGATTTTCAGCCCCTCAAGGCTCTGTCAATAGGTCTGAGCTGCACTTCATGTCTTATAGAGAATGACTAATTGTCAGAAGCACTATGGGAAATGAAAGTGGGTAATGGGAGTTTGCAAAACAGTTTTCTCACCTCTTAGAACCACACTACTGTAACTTCATATGCTGTGCTCAGCTTTTCAATGACAGATTTGCGATGTGTTGACTCACAGGAGGACCAGATCATTTTTGTTGTTTCAGATCTGCTGATTTTAGCTGCAAATACTGCATTTAAATCATACACCATGCTGGATCAAGGTCTTCCCACACTGCACACTGCATAACTTAAACTGAAAGTCAAGGTGAATGCATGCGTTAGTCATGCTAACAATACTAAAGCATATTATTGTAACTGAGGTTCCCAAACGCTAGCTTGTCCCAAATACTGCAGAAGCTTTGGCTGACCTGTAGAAAAAAGTAAAGTCTGTGTCCATAACACACCAAGGGAAAAGAAGTTTAAAAATGCAATAACAGCACTGTCCACATGGTAAAAGGAATGTACTGTATTTTTCCATATGATTTATTACACAAGAGGTGATGTCAAATTACCTGTTCTGTTCGGAGTTTCTCTGTTTACCAGAAACATAGTTCATACTCTTCATCTTAATATTTATCATATAGTTTTTCTTAAGTTTACATGCTTTTACTACGGGCCCGAACATGTGCAACATTCCACTCACAATTGTTTTAGAACAAGTCATCAGGATGACATTGTTGGTTTTGTCTTGACTGCTACTGAACTGGTTACCATGAAACCTTGACATTCCTGTTCCCCACAGGATCAACTGATTTGCAGACTCTTTATCTTTATCTGGTAATAACAGGAAAGTCTTCACAAATTTACTATCTTTGCATTGATAGCATAGCTGGCCATCCATTTTGTACAGTTAAGGTTGGCAGGTCATGTGTCCTAATCACTTTGGTGATCATGACTTTGTTTTATCAACATAATTAGGCCATAGTTTTCACTAGATTTTTACTTTACTATTTTGAAACCTTTCCATCAGGAAGGATCACATGGAAACATTATACCTACTAAACATGTGATTGTTAACACTGTCACTATGAGCACGTTAGAATGCTGATATTACAACTCAAAGCACCACTTTGAGCACTTCTGCTTTTTAAGCTGTTTATGCGACAGATATCTAGTTAATCAATTCAATTACAATTTATTTGAAAACATTTTGGAGCCCAAACCATAGCCTATATATCTCAAAGCCTCTGTGACGTAGTTGAGAATATTGGCTATCACCATCTTCCGGCTTTGAAACCAGACGTGACAATCGAAGGATGGATCAGACTGAGAAACTGAGGGACTGCACACTTATATGATAATTCAAGACAAAAGCATTACATTCAGTTTTATTTATTACTTTCAGTTCACACAACAGTCATCATTAAGGAGCTTGAGATGACAATCAAAAGGTAATCCTCTATTTCACTCTAAATGGTGTCATGTTTTACAAAATGGGCATCATGCCATATTAAATAAGATTTGAAACTAGAGAATGAAACATGAACTCAGTGTGAAAGTGTTTACTGAGAGCATAAATTGAGTGAACAGTTTGTCCAACAAATCACACACCATATGCCTTGTTTAACTGCAGGTCTTAACAGTCATGCTGTACAGCCAACACTCCAATCCTCAAATTCTGAATAGTAATAATGATGAAACCAGAGCCCAGGGATTCTCTATCCATTATCCATCCAAATGTAAATGTAAGTCAGAAATAACTGCAAGTATTGATCAAAGGATTCACACTGATAAGGAAGATTTCACTTCATGTTTTTCTTTTGTAAGGCTGTGTGGGAATCTAAAAGGCTTGTAAAGTGTTTCATAGCGAGACAGAGAGCTCCATCCAACAGGGCGCTGACATTAATGACCCATCTGTATCCATCTCTGCATTAACATTTGTATGAAAGGCCAAACACTCAGTGTGTCACCACTCATCCCCTGTTTGATGGATTTGCATGAAATTTGGTTTCATGCTTCAAACAGGGATCCCCATAACAAAGCAAAAGGTCACCATGCAGATACCCGCTATTCTGCACTATGGTCACACTTGGTTAGAAAATGTCCGCCTGTTAAATGAAATGGTATTAAATTCTGCAAACAGGTGTCATTTTTCTAAATATTACTACTGTTGTTAAAACACTGTTAATCTCACAGCAACATCTGAAGTTAAGGTAATGTGGAATGTTCATGGCCAGGATAACCTCCTGAGGAGCCCTGGGGCAAAAAAAAAATTCTTATCAGATCCCTAATGTCAATAAACTATGGCAGTTTCATTTTTTCCCCCCAGAAATAGAAACTGTCTCATTTTTTAAATAAAAAGACAGAAATTTGCAGATTTGCAAAGATGAACTACCAAAATTGCATTTTCTTTACACTCTCAGGTACCCTGCAGGTAAAATACGCATGAATGTACTCTCTTGGTCTTACTATTGGACCTCAATGTAACTGTATATCCTTCTGAAGTCCAAAAAGGTAAGCAGTAAAAGGTACATAATTAAGTAATAATCAGGTTTTAAGGTTTTGCTGTTTATAGGAGTTAACTGAAAAGCATTTATTACATTCTGACAAGTTTCTTTGTGTATCTGTCTTGTATATCAGCAGCATGGTAGTGCAGAGGTTAGCAGTGTCCCCTCACACCAAGATGCTTCTGGGTTTTCACCTTCCTGTGTCTGTAGGTGCTATATAGAGTTAGATAGATAAAGCTTTGAGTGGTCACTATAGTAAACGTATTCTATGAAAGAGTACACTTAGAGGGTACCACCTGGTGATAAGCCATTGTACCCCTAAAGATACAAAAAGGTATATTATTGTATGTGTATAATAAGTGCAAGATGTGTAAGTGTATGATGGTAAACTCAACAAGTATTGGATTTTTTGACAGATGGGCAGACAAAACCTGAACAATCAAAGAATTATTCAAGGAAATAACTGTCAGGTTGACTAAAAATATAATTTTTGGTAACCTTTCTTGATAATTTAATTACTTAACAGACCAAAGAAACATATCTTCACCAAAGCAGTTTGATAAAACATAAGCGACCACAGCAATAAGTGAAATGAAATGATCAAATTAAGGTGTTAAACCTTGATTTGGACCTGAACAATGAAATGGAGGATGGAGAAGACCTGTCATAGATGATTTAGTACTACAGTGGTCCAAATTCAAATAAATTTGGGCAGTATCTCCCATCTGTGCACACTGAAAAAAGAACACAATACTACCAGCATCTTCAAAGGACTTGTACTTATTCACACAACATAATTTTTCAAAAGCACAATGTTTACACTACAGAAATGACATGATCATCAAGATGGCAGCTTACATGGTCGAGGAGAGTCATTACTGAGAATTATGAGTGGCTGAGGAGAGAACCCAGGGAGCGTGCAATCACAGACATATCTCTGTAGTGGCACTTTGCGGCTGCCTCATTATGGTTAGTTTATGATAGAAATAAAAAAAGAAGTGTCAATTTGGTGTTGAAGATAATTGCAGGAACATTATCACCATATGCCAGTTATGACTTCTGCTGTCTGCTGTTTTTCCCAACATGTTACAGGTGAGGGCAGTGATATATACATACATACATAGATATACATATATATGTGTGTGTATATGTATGTATTTATATATGTATATATACAGTACACACACACACACACACACACACACATATATATATATATATATATATATAACACACATACATCCACATACATATATATGTATGTATGTGT
>VUQI01000225.1:0-23557 GCA_015106735.1 Paratilapia polleni | reverse complement strand
GGGGTTGTGGAATGTTTTTCCACTTTCTCTGGAAAAACATTGTTATCATCCTCAGTGCGTCATTGTTAATATAACTTTACTGTGTTAAATAAGAGAATATTATGCACTGAAAGCTCTTGATCTAATTATGGATGCAAGACAATAAAGTTTTTAAAAACGGACTCCCTTTCACATGTTTCAGTGGTTTGGTCCACTGGCTACCATTCCCTCACCCCTTTACTTTTTTCTACTTCTCTAATGTATTTTAGCTCCCTTATCTCATGTCTGAATCTCGAATATTGTTACAGGGCAGCCATGACTTATAATACAACATGTATTATAAGTAATGGAGTATAAGTAATGGAGGCAGGAAAATTAATTAAAGTCACCATAACTCACTGGATTCAACCAATTTTCAAGTTTCAATTTGTAATTTATTTGTTTATTTATTATTATTATTATTATTATTATTGCTGTTGGTGCTGTTGTTGTATTTATTTCTGATAGAATTTTTTTCATTTTCCATGGCCCCCACCCACCTCGTTCTTGGTACCCCCCATGCCACCCTATTTAAAAATTGCTGGAAACGCGCCTGTTATTGAGGGGGTGGTCTGCGTTGTAGCGCTGCAAGGAAAACACCTTGTCTATATTATTCAGAGTAATTGCATGATGCAATCAGACAGGACACGAGCTTATGTCCTTGCACTTTTGCCATGGAGCTATGAATAATTGACCAGAACTGCATTCCAAGCAGAGTCTCTAAGGCTTCGTGGCTTTTAGTGAGTATCCAGGGCAGGTCTGTCACTCAGCAGCTCATCGTACGTTTGCTTCGTTCTGATTAACCCATCTGCCCATCAGTTGTTTTGCAGCAACTATTTTGTACTTGTAGTCACTTGAGATAAGTAAGACAGCTCCAAATTGTACATCCACAGTGTAACAGTGTAGACTGTGACGCTTTAGGTCAGGCCTGACTTAGATACTATAGTAGGTCTATCTTTTTACTGGATATATTTAAACTCGCTGAACTTGGATGCGACTGATGGGAAAACTTACTTGGAAAAGTGGACGGGTGAAGCTCCTGTATCTGCTGATCAGGTAGAAGGAGAAATAAAAGAGGAGGAGGGAGGGAAGACAAGATTATTAGATTTTTTTTTATCATAACGTTTTTATCTGACTTTAAAAAAATGTATTTTACTTCATATGATTGCTATGACTGCACTATTCATGAAAATGGCTTTAATGGCTTAGTTTTAAAACAAACGGGCTGTCAGTGATTTACAGCTGCAGTTTATTGCTTTGCTCAGAGCGTTTTTCTTCTCAGCAGAAGACAGAAAAAAACAAGAGAGAGAGAGAGAGAGAGCAGGGGACAAGGGTAAAGAGGAGTGAAAGAGGGAGTAGTTACCGCATTAATTTTATTGTTGTTGGCCTCCTTCTCTCTGTGCCTCTGCAGCAGCTCTTTGACTGTGGTCTTAACCCGGACCCCCTGGTAAACCTTCAGTTTATCTGAATGAAGAGCACAACGTGTCACGCATGCACAGTAAACCTCCACTGAAGCAAACAAAAGCAGTCATGGACTCTTCTCCTCCCTACTCTTATTAGCACCACCCGCCTCTCCCTACTCCCTCAGTAAAACACCACCACACTGTATTTCCTTACACGAATCATAATCAGTCAATATCATATATAATTTTGTTTCCACTAAACTGAAATCTCAACATGAAGTGTCGCTACTTTGTCACACACTCTAATAAACTGTTGAATGATTTACTTTGCTGTGGAAAATAGGATTTTATGATAGAATATAATGAACTACCTAAATAACCAGAATGTTCCGATTTTTGTCATCCGTGCGTAAAAGGCCATTTTCAGCGCTCAGTGTGCCCTGTGGTTCCAGGTATTTCTGACCGCTCATCCCCTTCTCAGAGCCTCTCGGCCGGGGCTCCTTCTTCACGGCACCACAGACTCTTTTGCTGCAGCCTGTGCGTGTGTGTGAACCGCTCCCCCAAGCCACCACGCCCCAGTCAGGAGCAGAAGAAATCGGCTCTAAACGCTTTAAAGTAAGTAGATTTTATTACGCATATAGGATCGATTAAACATTAAAATAGTAAACAAGAATCAGTCGAGGGGATGAAATACGCAGAAGATCGTTAGGTAAAGTGGGATAAGGTTAAAGTTGGATAAAGGCGTTCGATGCGGACGCGTAAAGCGTATATAGAGTCTGCAAGGCGATCCGCGACTAAAATGTCACCATGAAACTTAGAAATAAGATGAAGTTGTTCATCTGCGCTTTTTTGTTAAGGTAGTGCAACAGCTATCAACGAAATAAGTCTCCTGCGTGATACACGTCTGCGGTCACTTAGTGAAAGTTTGGACTTGAGTTTGATCAGGTCGTTATGGAAAGTTTTCGAAGCGATTTCAGCCGGGTGCTGTTTACAATTCAAAACCCCGAGCTCTACACCAATCTCCGTTACTTTATTCAAATCACCCCTGCCCCCCATCATGAATGTATGATAGTTAAAGGCAATGGAAGTAATTGGCAGATTTTTTTCCCCCATACTTGAAGCTTGATTAAGGAACGGTGAAAGAACGCCTCGTATAGGTGAGCGTAATTTAGGCCTAAAGGCGATATTTAAAACACTCAGGGGTGCGAGCCTTTTGGAGAAAATGTTCAGAGACGAAGCCTCGGATGCGAAACCTCATCTGATAAATATTCATACAGAGAAATGCTACTTTACGATTTGTCTTAAATGTGACATATAGTGGGCAAAATGAAAAGGAGACACATCCCACTCTAACACTCATAACGCCCTGTTACGCACAGGCAGCCCGGGCAGAGTGGCTGCGATTCAAATGTTACTTCCAGTTTAATTCATCCTAATTTAAAATGATCTTTGAAAATCATCATCTACGTGTCCTGAGGTGCGTCAACAGACCACAGTCAGGAGAATTAAAGCATTCAATAAAGCCATAAAATTCGGTGAAGCTTGTACAAGTCTTTGAATGGAAAACTGGGAAACAGGTGGCATTAAACTACAGTTATTCTTCACGTGAAAGTTTAATTTAACTCATTCTACATATAACTTAAATGCAGAAAGAAGTGGACATCAGTAGGGGAAAACACCCCACTTAAACACACAAATCATGTGCTTCCAATATTTCCACTAAACTGTACATTAATTTCTTTTTCTCTTTTCTCTTTCAAACAGAGAAAAATGATAGAAAATGAGTTCCTGATGAAAATCCGAGGTGAAACTCACCGGACATGATGGCTGGGATGGAGAGAGGATTCCTGGAGAAGAGCAGTGGGACTCCACAGTGTTCTTTTCTGCCTCAGCAAAATGGCCAAGAACGAAATTTGTGCAAAAGTCTCCAAAAATGCCAACACAAATGTCTTACAGCAGAGCCAGAGCATACAGAATGGTTGTAATATAGCTGGGGACATATTAGTTTGAGATTTTCTCCCTCCATGCCTACTATTTAAAACCCCTAGAACTCAATGATTTGACAATGATTTGATTGCGCGTTACTTACCATTTGAATATTCAGAGGCAACTCACTCAAATCGATTTTCAGTAAAACCACTAAGCATGGACACTCTATAAAATCCACTTTAATATGATATATTAGTATTTTACACATTAACCCCTAAAAAAATGCACTTTTATTCATTTTACCCTCCTTTTGCAGTATCCCAGCATCACCCCCCTGTATTTAGCGCTGCAGCACAGGCTGCTTCTTCAATGCATCTTCGAGACCGTATTTCACCTCACATCTGCGACCACACATTTACCTGGATCTCACATTTTTAAGATTATTTCACAGAAAACACATTAAAAGTGGCAAAGAGGGAAAGTGGGTGTGGCAAGGGCCGACAGCCATGGTTGGCATGGCAGGGCCTCCAGCTCCATCACTGTGCTCACACCTGCTGCAGGCCGCAGGGAGAAGAGACTCAGCAGCTTCACGCACGGTTCTGTCTTTTCATAGTTTTATGGAAATAAAAATTAATTTCAGGATCAGTGAAATATATCCAGTAAAGATGCCCAGCTCGGCAAGATGTCTTTTAAGAAATGTTATCAGCCTTTTCAATTCTAAAATAACTTTGCCACAGTTGATTCAAGACAAACATTTGTTATTTTTAATTACCGTTAAAATGCTGCATTGAAAACAAGGAAACAAACAAACAAACAAAAACAACCAGATAAAAAAACAAACAAAAAAACATTGGTAACTCATTCTTTGCAGTACAATCCGCATGGATTTCATTTCTGGGACTGTTTGTGTTGCGCATGTTAGAAAATTAAATTAAGTCAAAAATACAAACATGTTATATTTGTTTTGTCATACGCAGGCAGCGGAATACATCCAAACCAATTTTGTCCCATAAACTGGTCAGAATATATTAATTAAGCCGCGGTTCCATTAGTGTTATTACCTTTATTACTGTAAGAATAATAAACATCTTAATTATGATTGCAGCAGCTATATTATTATTCATGTGAGCTGCAGAAGCAGTAGAATCAGGTTACTAACATCCCCACTCCATGAAGAACAGCATAAAGGTTTCAACCGTAAATACATCATTATCATTCATATTCAGCCATTAAAAGCAGTCTTTATGTATCTCGAGCGCCTTTCACAAAGTCCTCTCTTCACTCCATAACACACTCCATCCTTGTTCTCCTCCCTCCACGCCACTACACTCAGGAACAGGCCTCCTGTCTTCTCGCAGCGCCTCCTGCTGCAGGGGCGGTGCAGCAGCTCCACCTAGTGGCCACAAATAGGAATGTTTCCAAACTAAACTCCACCAGCAGCACCCTGTTAGCCCTTACCACACCCACTTTCCCTCTTTGCCACTTTTAATGTGCTTAGTGGTTTTACTGAAAATCGATTTGAGTGAGTTAGCTCTGAATATTCAAATGATAAGTAACTCGCAATCAAATCATTGAGTTCTAGGGTTTTTTTTATATATATATACACACACACACACACACACACATATATATATATATATATATAAATCATTTTACATGTGTATATATATACACATGTAAAATGATTTTGAGTGTATATATACGCCACATGTACCATATTTTACACTGAGTCAGACACTGAATTGGTGACACTAACCTTTTGTGGCTACCTACTGAATTCCTTCAAAGTCTTCACTACATACATTACTGTATATGAGTCCAAATTGTCATGCTTACTACAGTTTTGCTTTTATTGTAGAACACAATTGTATACAAGGATATGTGAGCATGTACAGCATGAATATTCAATTAATATTTTTTAATTATTTGAGATAAAAAAAATTCAACAGTGACAAAGGGAATTAAAACATTTGTACGCACGCTTACATTAACCAGCGGATTCAGACACACTTTAATACACAGCAATGCACCAAAGAGATATTTGAATAATATTTATATAAATGTGTTAACATCTATGGAGTGCTGGTTCTTACCTGTGTGACATTATAAACACTATACCTGTTTACAGCTACAGAAGTGCTTGTGGATAAATAAATTATCATCACTTTATCATCTGTTGAGGAACTCTGTTGTTTACATGGTGTTTTCAGGTGCTAATGGGCAGTTATCTTTTTCCTTCACTGAGATGAACCTCTCCTTAAAGATGTTGAAAAGCCTCATTTAACTGGGTCTATTATTTAGCAAGCTGTAGCTCACTTTTTGTATGACCTCGTGTTTTAAATGTTAACTGTAAAATTAATTTTTGTGTCTTGTACAGTTGATAGTTTCTCACACTATTCTGAAATCTTGCTTGTGTATTTATTTTCACCTAAAATCAATTATGCACACAAATAAAGTATTGTACATACTTTATCGTCCTGCTCTTTCATATTAGCAGGGCCCAGCAATTTTAACCCATACCCAGGTGTGGAGCCACGGGGTGGTCAGGAGCCATCTTGAAACATCTGGGGGCAGATACTGAGGCAGTTATTTGGAAGCATTATCTTTAATTCATTTTAATTCCTGTGGTTAGCAGGACATAAAACCTGTATTTATAGAATCACCATTTAAATCTGAAAAAAAAACCTCCAAAGTATTTGCCCAAAAATGAAGTTTAAAAGATTTTTTTTTTTAACCTGGAAGTTATTCTTTTAATGGGCATCTTTGTTGTTGCAAAATTCTCCCACAGCTTTTAATTCAGGACTCTTTGACTGCTGTGTCTCTCTTAACACGTCTCTGCCATTGCTACCACACACAGCTAATTGTTAAAGTGCATTACTGTGCAATGCACACACTCAGACTGGGGTTACACCCTTTTACCACTGGTTTTCTAGCAGAACCTTTTTAAACGACCATAGTAGTAGTCTAGACTTTTTAAACCACTTAAGCTTTACCCAACACAGAATATTAAAAACGAGTCCTCGTGGTGTACTTCTGCTGAGCAGCTATGCCCAACACTGGAGATCCTAGGAACTTGAGACATTCCACCAACCTGCACACTTCACGTCCAAACTTCTTTTTTTTTTGCTGTTGTTGTTTTGTGTGTGTATGTGTGTGAGTGACCAAAGATGGGATTGTTTGGTCTTACAGAGATTTTCTCTTTTTGTTAGATTTGCTGAAAAAAACAAAAAGAACAAGAAATCAATTTCTGTCCCAACCAAATGTAAGTCATGGTCTCAGTTTGGCCACCCTCATAAAAATCATCTGGCTCCACTACTTCTACAGTATGGCCTACAGATATAGTACCCTGCCTGTGGTACAGGAACCGTGTAGGTATAAGGCTTTAAAGTTGCACTTAGCAAAACTTTGAATTACAATGGCAGTGGTTTAAAAATATTAGACATAACAGAAGTGAAACACAGGAAACGCTCCACTCCCTTTAGTCACAGTACCTCTGGACAACCTCTCCATTCAAAGTACCACACTAAGAAGTGTTTTAAAAATGGCAGCGGGGTGCACTTTAATAACAGATACAGCCTACAGTTATAGGAACCTTCAGGGTACAAATGATGAACACGTAGCATGAAGTTCACACAGTTAATAAAAACACAAACAAATCCTCAGAATACACACCATAAAAGTGAGAAGCATATGTCATTAACCTTGCTTTGTAATAAACTCTTTTTTTGGTTTGTTTAGTTTCTGGCTTATATTAAGTTCTGCCTTGTGATCACATCCACACTGTATGAAAAATAGTGGACAAACAAAAAAAACCAAAACAAACTACACTATTCTATACTTAGACTGGGCCCTCAGTGGACTGAGACCACCACATTGCTAGCAACATATTAAAGTGCCCCTTTTGTGCCCCTTTCTCTGGGCTGTTGTGGTTTTCAAAGCTACAGAGGCCAAATTGATTCATTCACTTCCTTAGATGACACTGCTGCCGAACTGCCTCAGACACCTTGTTTGTAGTCCTTCCTTTTCTTGTGTTACTTGTCTATGTCACTATGTGACGCTCAGGGATACTGCACACTTAAGAGCTACTTTGGCACGCCCTCAGCAGAATGAGAAGCTGCTTCGGTGTCTCCCAGTCACCCATCATTTCCTACAGCCAGAGCCACCAGAGCCTATATCATTGTATGTTTAGTGCTAGCTAACTATTCTATATAACATTACTATTCTATACCCCGATGGATAAATCAGTTGGTTGATATCATCAGCCTACTGCAGATTTTCCCAGCAGAAAAAGATGCTTAGGGTAATTTAGAAATGGTTTTATCACATTGTCCATCCAGCAGCTCCATTTAGTTTAGATACTCTCAGCCCTGTCATCACACCCAGAGCAGATGTGGTTTTTTGAGAGACAGCAGCTAG
The DNA here is from genome assembly GCA_015106735.1 of Paratilapia polleni. Classification (NCBI taxonomy): domain Eukaryota; kingdom Metazoa; phylum Chordata; class Actinopteri; order Cichliformes; family Cichlidae; genus Paratilapia; species Paratilapia polleni. The sequence goes on along the minus strand of VUQI01000225.1, from coordinate 15,791 downwards.
CACAGAGTGTTTCCAACAGAGGGTGAAACGAAGAGCTGCAGCACAAAGTACACAGTTAAACCTTACAAAGTGTACAGTGAATCAGCACAACAAGGACACTTTAACTCTTGAATATTTTTAGCCAATTTAAATTTAAAAATTGTCTTCGAAAACCTCCCAGAGTATTTACACCTTAGTGTTGAGTTCATCAATAAACAGTCTGTAAAAACTTAATCTTCTGAATTCAATCAGTAGGCCCTCCTGATCTCATAGGGCGACCACGAGCTCACCCCCTCCTCCTTAGCCCAGGAGGAGTGAGCTTCAGTGCTGGCGGTGAGGCTGCTGTGGCCGTCGGCCACCTCCTCCGTCACCATCTTGGTCACCAGGTCGCTGACGGGGCTGCTCATGTAGGGACCGCATGGGAAAGAGGAGGAGGGCGTGGTGGGGTAAGTGCTGCTGGTGGTTAAAGGGTGGTAGTGGGTGTCCTCCAGAGAGTGCAGGGTGTAGGGCTGGCTGCTGGGGCCCAGGGAGGAGCTTCGGCTCGGGGAGCGGTACTGGGAGGGGCTCCCCGGGGGTTCCGGGCTGGGCATGGAGGGCGGGACGCTGACGGAGGCCAGGCTGTCCTGACAGAGAGCCTCCACCTGGGATACTGGCTCTGACTGCTCCCATGAGTCTCTCTGAAGCAGGAAGACATGAGAGGAGAGAATGAATCATTCATTTATTTCCTCATCAGATATCGCAAAGTTCCCACCATCACAGCAGACCTTTTGTAATAACAGCATTTCCTTTAGTGATGAATTATTTTCCTCACTATGTTTCCTTCATTTACGGACTCCCTGTGAACACATCTGAACACCATTTTTGTTGCACCTGATCATTCCAGAATTCAGGATTTTAAAAGGTTAGTCTACCTCAATAACAATATTAAAGTATACTTTCACTAGTACCATCTATCCATGAATATTTTTTTGGTTTTAGTTTTGATTCTCTAAAATTTCTTCTTCTCACTCAGTACAATGGAGGTGAACAGGTCACACTTGAAATTACATATAAAAATTCAACATCAAAGCACCAGAACTGGTCACCTTTACCAACACACAACAAGCAGCGCTTCCTTTTTCCACTTTGTTACAGGAAGAGCACAAAATCGGGGGCACAACCTCCTGTACAGCTACTGGAACCATATACCTCATCAGGTGTGCAATTTGGATGACAACCAGAGGGGGGTACTACAAAGAAAGTTCAACACAGCCATAACCACAAACCTCAGTCAGAGATAGTGTGCATAATGGTAGTGCTTGTCAGCTGTCTTTGTTAACCCAGGCTTTCTGCCTCAGGCTCTGAGCGTGCTCACATAAAAAGTGTTTGATGCTTCAGTTTACTCGTCTGTACAAAATGGGCCAATTAAGTACTGCCTACATTCCTCATTCCTTTATCATCAGAGGAAGAGGTGATAAACATTTATAAAAGATAAGCCATGAAACTTCAAAAGGCAGCAGTGGTGCTGCAAATAAGGCTGCAGAAAATTATTAATCCCATGAGTTTATAAATGAATATATATTTATTTGAGCACTCAGTGCGTTCTCAGTGCTGCTGTTTATTTCTAATGTGACAGGTGCACATTACAGGTGTGAAACTTGATCCATTTAAACTCACTGTCCTATAGCCTAATGAAGAAGACATGGAAATCACCTTTATTTATGGTCAGATTAGGTTAAGTGGTGATCTAGCCACCTTCATCACACTGAAAAGTCTGACTTTTAGGCTCAACATACCTCGTTAACCCATTAATCTCACTCTGTGGTACACCCCTCTGTTTGAAGACTAGGTTGCTGGAACATTGTTTTGCTATATTCAAACATTTTTTTTTAATAAGAGTAGTGCACAGTTACCACAAACTAACTGTCCTATGTTGAACTCTCATGCCTCTATCTACACTGTCAGTGCCTAATAAATGCAAAATGCCAAACAAGTTTCACATTTAAAAAACTTTTACAGAAAATACACTCAGAAAGGTGGGAGAAGTATAACTATGTAAAAATGCCTCATTACAAAGTCAAATGTCCTTCATTCAAAACACCATTTAAGTAAACAAGTGTTATTCGTTAAATGTACTGAAAATATTAAAGTAAATGTTTTTGTACCAGAGAAAACCGCCATGAGACTGAACAAACAGGCTTAGTCCTGGCATTTCCAAACAAGGGGCCGTCCCATCTATAGGGTCAGGAGATAAATCTGAGGGGTCCTGACATGAATAAAGAGGGAAGAGGAGGAAAAACGTTGGTCGTGTCCCCCCCCAAAGACTTATCTCTGCATGTGAAATATTAGCTGGCTTTACTTTGTCCAGCACTTATTTAAAGTGAAACCATGTGTGAGTTTAGAGGGGAAATGTCTCACCAGTGGAACTGCAAACAGCTCAGACATTGTCAAGACCTCCTGTTATTTTTTTCAGAACAAGCCAAAAGATCATGCATCATTAGTGTTATCTTTAACAATGTGCTGTATTTTAGAAACTTACTGTGTGTGATTGATATAAAAGTTTAATATGAATAGCAACTAAAGCCTCCAAATAAATGTAGCCGAGTAAGAAGTACAATATTTCAACCGGAACTGTAATAGTGTAGCAGTAACAAAGGCCAGTACTTCCGAATTACACAAATACATATAAAATAATAAATATAACTTGATTCTCTCAGTTCCCACTCAGTATTTCATAAATGCTGCACTTGAGTTTGTTCCTGATCTTTACTGATGCGTAGAACAATTTAAATACTCAAGTGCTCGAGGACTGAACTTTGGCACATCCAGCCCCTTATTGCACCTCATTTTGGACAGTTAAACGCTGCTGGCAGATTTGCTTGTGAGAACAAAATGAACAAGGTGTCAAAACAGAAATCCAGAAACATTTTGGAGTTTTTCCCAGCATGCTCCAAGACTATGTTCAGTATTTTTCAAATGCATCTTAAAGCAACATCCAGAGTATCCTGTTCACACTGAACATAAAGGGATCCTTCTTTAAAGAAATTTCAGTAGAGGTGACGGGAGATCGAGCAGTCATTTTGTGCAAAAATGTACTGACAAAGTTTATCTGAAGCTAGTATGAGACTACAGTGGTTGTAGTTCAGTAAATTAAGGGAAACAAAAGTAGTGCCCTATTTTGTTTCCCTGCGAAATGTTTTCCCTGTTGAGCTGCGATGGAAGGGTCATAACAAAAAGAGGGAATTTTTTTACACTGAAGAAACTAAGGATAGAGATTGTGAAACCTGCAACCCCGCCTGAATTGCAGCCAGTTTCTGCAGAATGGGATTAATAGGAAGTCAAACAGCTCCCCCGGATCTGCTCTGGCTGCACAACACCACTGTATATACACAAAATATATATGAATATATTGACAGTGGCCAGTTGGCAAATATGAACTTATCACCCAAACCTGGAGTATGCTCTGTCCTGCAATACAGGATCTGTCATGTATAAAAAGGTAGGTTAAACTTATTTGTTACCCTTTTTAAAATCCCTAACAATGATTCTAAACCTCCAGCCACCCTTCACTCCTCTCTGTCATTATCACTCTGAATCCTACCAGAAATAAATGCGAGGACTCTCCGCTGAAAGGCGGCAGTAGGGAGGAGAGTGCCGACGAGGGCAGGAAGGACCCTCCAGGGCTGGAGAAGGTGGCGGCGCTACGGTAGTCACCAAAGGTTTCCGGGTAGTAGCTGTCGATGAGGGAGGAGTAGCTGGTCATGGTGGAGGGCTCACAGCCTAGGGGCTTACCCCCAAGCGTGGAGGAATAGACGTCAGGGGAGAACTGCTTGGTGGATGGGCAGAAGTCTGAGTCAGAGATGAAGGAACGCCCCCTTATGCCATAGTAGCTGGGCAGCATGTGAGTACCTGAAGGGCAACAAGAAATCAGCATTGTCATGGCAGCAATGATTATGGACACCCTGCTCTGTCTGATGCACCTCAGATGCTTGAAATGACTCAAACAACAGGTATTGTGTGGACAGATGTATCCTGCAGGCTGCAAGGTGGGAATGCTGAGGATCTTTGATGTTTTACTGGTGGCTCACCTGGCATCTGGACAAATGACGGTGGAGTGGTCGATCCTCCCTGCAGTGACAAAGACAGGACACTTCAGATTTTACTCGTATATGATCACCTTTGAGTTACAGCACGCATGGCATTAATTATCATTACTGGTTGTGGAGTCGAGACAAGTGAGCAAAACGGCAATTTTATGCATGCAAGTCTACAAGTCAATAATGTGTAGAAACACTGAGGAGGAAACAATGCTTTCTGAATCCAGTGCAGATGCAAAGGAAAAAATAGAATATATTGATATCAGGAACATAGTCTGGAGGAGGCATGACAGAACCGTGTTAGGCCAACAACATAAATGCAGTGGTTTGACAAGAAGACTACAAAATTGTGTTGACAGTGAGGAGTGAAAAGCTCATTAGTGTAGCGTTTGGTAATGAGGGCGGAGCTTTTAAAGCCCTGCATGTGATAACCCTTAAGCTTTAAAATGTATTCTAAAACAAATTGATATTTTTTCTTATAGTGCTGCTGTGCTTCTGAAACTCAGAGGAATCGAGAAAACAAACATAAAATGTAATACAAAATTCAGATTGTATGTTGCTAAATTTCGACCAGTACTTGCCTTCGTTATTGGAAAGTCTTTTTCTTCACACCACTAAAATATTTACATTTTTTGAAAAACAGAAAACTAAAATTATGACCATCATTCTTTGGTTAAGTTGCTCACTGACATTAGCAGCCAGTAGACAATAGACAGTTTTGCATTTTAGAGGATCATTTAGAATTTCCCAACTTTTGGAGTGGTACCCAACAGTGGATCATTTACACAGGGCTCCAAAGAATTCACATCCTTTCCTTATTTAAAACTGCCAACACTTTACAATTATTATCTGTGATTACTTTAACTGTCAAAATAAAAGTACTCATTCTGCAAAAAAATACACCATGTAGTGGATTTTGAATATTAACGCCTAAATACTGATGCTATAGCCTACACCCTATGGATTCAGACCCTCCAACGGGTCATAATACATCAAGGTCATGGGATAATTAATGTCCTCATTAATTACAAATTACAATTAATTAAAAAAAAACAACATCCTGCATCATAAATTTGCATCTAGTTTTGGTTTTTTTTTCTGTTAAAGGTTATCACTCAGAACAACCTTGTATAGATTGGCAGTGACCCTTTCCTCTCAGCGGACAACTGGACCAAAACCATGGCAGCAAAATGCTCCCTCAAGGCTTTAATTTATGACTCATCTACATTTGATATCTGAGATGCAACAAGGAGACTGAGCTAGACTCTAGACACGTTACTGACAAGGATCGACAATCTGAAAAAGTCGAGAACCACTGGTTTAATGTTTAACCCTATAAGCCCCGAGCTGTTTTTTAAGACTGAATCAATAACCACTCTGCAACAGAAAAAACTGCCAAAATGAACATCCTGTGTTTCTGTGGATACAAATAACACAGTAAGTGTCTGTGTCCCCAGCACCAGACTACAGTGACATTTGAACACACCAGCAAACCTGGTTTTACATTCTGCCTCATGAAAATTCTAAATTAAATAATGAGTAACAGCTTAGTGCAGTGACAGCAATATTACTGAACGTGTTCTAAAAGTCCTCAAATTTAACTCCAACCAATCTGATGCGACAAAATGAAAGCACAACAAATCCCACTTCCATTTTAGTCACTGCACTACCAACAGACCTCTACATTTTAGCTAGATGGAGGGCTTGGGAGTTTCAGTTTGGGTCATGAATTAAGAAGATATGCAACCTAGTTCTGGTACTGCCAGTATGGATAAGTGTTAACAATGCATTTCATCCACTTATCCCTCGAAGGTCTAAGTCATCACTGCTGACGAACCCAATCCTAAACCTAACCCTAACTCTAACCACTCTAATTACAATATGTAATTTGTATTTTTATTGAATTGTTCTCCCAAGTCTTGCAATCAGGGAACAAAGAAAATGACACACATTTGTATTTTTTTCCCCAAAAAAGTCAGTTTTGCATTTCTCCAAACCATTAGGATAGGATTGATGACTTAGACCTCAGGGGATGATATATTTTTCATATAAAAACTAAATATGAAAAAATTGTTTTTATTACAACTGCATTAAATGCATTGTAGTAAAATGTTTCAGATTTCCCCACAGAATATAATGGACAACAAGAATCACAAGTCACATAATGGAAATAATCAAGAAACCTGCAAGTGCTTCAAAAAGTCCTTTGTAAGAAAGAATTCAATACAATTCAATTTTATTTATATAGCACCAATTCACAACAACCTCGCCTCAAGGCACTTTATATTTTAGGATAAAGACCCTACAATATAGACAGAAAACCCCAACAGTCAGACGACCCCCTATGAGCAAGCACTTGGTGACAGTGGGAAAAAAAAACTCCCTCCTAGAACCAGGCTCAGGGAGGGGCAGCCATCTGCCATGACCAGTTGGAGGTGAGGGGAAACAGAAGAGAGCAGAGGGAGACAGGACAAAAGACACATTATGGGAGAGAGACAGTTTAATAAAAGCTAATGATTAAATGTAAAGAGGTGTATAAACACATGGAGAGTGAAAAGAGGTGAAAAAAGAAGTAGTAAAGTGTTACTTATGAATCTTAACGTTACAATGATCAACTCTTCCACTCATTACACACTGTTACACGAGAGTTGTGTTTCAGCTTGTGTCAGAACTTTGTTAAATTCAAATTGAATGAAATATTAAAATGGAGAATGAATTTTGTGCTGCTGTCGGCTTATGTGTAATTATCATGTGATTAGTTTGGAGTAATATGTTGTCTTATTGTTAATCTTAGGATGTTGTTGACCAGCAGAACTGGTAATTTGGCTCTGCTCTAAAAGCAGACACAGATTCGTGTCAGAGAGATCACATTGCAGACATGCAGCCCAGGGACACACAGGACAAGGTCTGACAGGATCTCTTGTTTGCATATTGCTAACATGAAAGAGTTGATATTAAGCCCATGTTGGCTGGGACACAAGCAAATTTTGAGGTTTAAATTTGAATGTGATTTGCCAGTGCCAAGACTTCCTCATGTGGCCCAGGTACGGCTCAGTGCATCTCTGAAGGCTGCCTATGGAAATCAGCTCGCTCAAGCTCAGTCAGATAGTGTGTGTATGTGTGTGCTGGTGTTGACTAATGATAGATTTATTTAACCTTGTTTGACAGAAAAATTCTTCCTTCCTATGCAAAATATTTTTCACAATGATATTTTAAAAACAGGCCATTCCACATTTTAAAAAGTGAACACGCAGAACTGTTTTGTGTAAATTTTCCTACTTTACACATAAGCTTTATCCATATTTCTCTGTGGGTCAATTGCTTGACTGCTGTTGCCTAGCTTACTTTGTATTCATCATGTTCTGCTATTTTTTGAATTTTGAGGATTTTCTGTTAAAATGACTCCTACATTTTGTTCCTGTAAAACACACACACACACACACACACACATATATATAGAGTAAACTGTGAGCTCTTGATGCTTACTAGCTAACTTTTACCCCGAGACACCTAACAACATCTGTCCAGCCTTATAAAATGTCACTGCCTTGAATTTGCTGCATCACACACATTGATTGCTCACAGCCCAAGCTCGTTTATGTAATAGCAACATGTCTGGGCACACTACCCCAATAGAATATGTCAGACAAGAGAAGCTGCTGAAGTGAAATGATGTAAGATCTTTATATTTTCTCTGTGGCTGTCCGTGTTCCAACATGAGGAGACTGTGGTCAGAGTTCGCTCTTATCTTTCAATAGCCTTTTTATTCCCAGAGATAAAAGGCAGCATTAGCCAACACAAGGATGGGGATGGCTTTAGTTACTGTGTGACTCTGTGCATTATTAGGTCTACAACCATCATTTATAAACATACAAATAAACCCCACATTGAAAAGCAGACCAGATACTTGCAAACAGTGAACTGTCATTACTGCCTCCATGCTGTATTCGTTTGGCTCAGTGATTGCATAATACTGTATTTGACCATAAAAACATAATACCAGGTTATTAACTAAAAATTACTTCATGCACTTTGCTGTCTCAAAAGGAGACTACTGTATGCAACATCTGATGAAATAACGTGTAACAATAAGTTATGAAGTCAGTGCACTGACTAAAGTCAGTTGCAGCTATAGCTACATAAAGTTCATAACATTCAAGACCAACTTGAAAAGTCTGTAGCGGTACAACCCTAATGAGTCCCAACTGGTTTTACTGGAACTAAAAACTAAGTAAAAACAAAAATGTACAATCAGATTCAAGAACCACATGCTGAGTCAGCTGCATCACCTGAACATGCACAACTAGTTAGCAACCAGTTAGCTAAAAGTAATGGATAGCTATTGAAACAAATGGGTAAATGCAACACAGACAACTGATTCAGTTATCTAAGAGTAATGGATTAAAAGTAATGGATAAATATGGTTACAAACAAATAGTTAAATCTAGTATGGACAGGCAATATAGCTAGCTAAGAATAATAGGATACAAAAAAATGGATAAATATTGTAGCAAACAAACAGCTAAATGCTAAATTAAAGAGATAAATAGTGTGTATAAAGAATTCCTTCTGTTACATAGTTAATGATTAGAAACTATACAGTTTTAAATGACTACTAGTGGTGGTGTTGAAAGTGGTCATTATTTGACTGCTGCAATATGAAAGATTGGGAACAATTGCTCCATTGTATCAAACAAAACAAATGTGTGTTTAACTTATTCCCATCAGACAACTCGTGCTTGAAAGATTTATCACAGCAGCAGCATCATTAGAGTTTGGGAGTTTTGCAGGAAGTGATAAAGCTCATCACTTTGAGTAAATGAGATGGGGTGGTAGAGGGGTTGAAACAGTAGGCAGCGATGGAGGGGAGCAGTGACACTGACAAAGCGTAAGGGAAGATGGGAAGTTTTGCAGCTTAAATAGATGGAACAATTGGAAGAGTGTGTTTGGTCTGTGACGTGAGCAGAGTGAGGCACGTTACGTGTGCATGACACAGCACAGCACAGTCATCTGCCTGAACTAGCTTGTAGGATTTGCTCGATGAATTCAACCAGTAAATTTAAACGAAGACCAAAAAAGTGTTGCTTTAATGTTGCATTTTCCTCTAAAGATGTCATTATTTTTGAAAAATTCTTGCACAACAAAGTCAATGAAAAAGGTTGATGTACTGAAAATACATCTGGAGCCACATTACAGCTGTTAGCGAGCTTGTTATTCAAATTTAGAGAAGTAATACACACAAGAAGATAGCTTCTGGAGCTGCTGGTGCTGTCATGTGGATTCACTGAGCCCTGAAAAAGCAGGTAGTCCACACTAAAACCAAATTCTGCTGCTACATGCTGTAGACATACAGTTTGAATTTGGAGCTCATCAAATTCAGGTCATCTGCTTTTGAGATGATGCAGGCTGAAGTTTTCCCCCATAAACATTTTGCAGAAGCAGAGCTGCTCTGGAGGCCAAAACAGAATACATAAATCCATCTCTCAACCACTGTTTAAAAATAGCTGACAAATATGTTTTGATCCTTCCCTAAACCAGTTGGCAACTGTAGGTTTTAGCACACATCACTTAAAGAGGTTAGTTTGCTGGGAATTATTTTCAACTGCACATTAATTGTCTTTTCAGCAAATCTGGTGACACTTATTCTAATTTATCCCTGCTAAACAGTAACAGGAACAGAGGGCACCTCTGGCCTCAACTCTGATTAAGAGTAACTATATTGTTCTGAGGTCCTCAGGTCCTACTCATTGCTGTCAGTTAACCACCTGCACTCTGAAACTGCATTCATCTGGCTTATCAAGTGAAGCTAAACTCCACTGCCTTTTATTTAAATCTCAATAACCAGCACACCAGCGCAGACAAGAATTTCTGTCTGGCTGTCCTCCCACTGTGAAAGTCAATCTACATGCAACTACCAAAAAAACACCTGCACTGAGAATTGTATAATAAGCATTGCACTGGAAGAGATACAGGACGAGTTCTGATGGCATCTTCTTATTTTCTCTGACATAATTCTTCCATTACCTGAGCCATCATGCAGGCTGCATATCTATGGAGTGGACATGCCAGCGCTAAACAGAAAACAAACAGCGAACACTGTCCTGTGAAAGCCTTTTGACAGGCAGTTTGTGGAAAATGAAAAGCCAGTCTTGCTTGTGCAAGCAGGCGTCTAAAGCGCAGAAGCACAGCCTGATTTCTCTGTGTGCGTGTGTTTGAGACAACAATAGGAGGTTTGTCTGTGGCCTGATCGCGGCAGAGGACAATATCAGCTGGCAGGTGTGCATGGATCAAACTTTGCATAGGCAGTCTCCTGCACGGGCCCTTTCTTCTGTCTCTCTATGCTACCTGTCCACCTCAAATCCTCCCACCCCGCCTCCACCTCCACCTTTTTGGGGACTCTTTTTGGGCGACCATGGCCCTCAGCATTGCAAGCATTGTATCAGTCTTCTTTTGTGAGGTTAGGATGGGTTTTGGTGCTTTGTGTCTCTCTCTACACAAACCATGCTCAGCTATTTACAGATTGGCTTTGCAAGCGAGGTACAGGTGGTCAATGGATCAACCATGGATCGTTAGTGCACAAAAACAAGCCAAATGTAAACAAGAAGAGGAGATTTTTTTTTTTTTTAAATAAAAGAAACCTCTCAATTGTGCCACTAGTAGAATGTCAACTGTGGCTGCGCTGTTTGGTTTGGAGAGAAAAATGAAGTGGGGAGAGACAGGATGGGAAAAAAGCCCAGCGGTTTAGAAGAGATTGTGCTCACGCTGTATCTGGGTCCATTTGTCTGCCGGGATCGCTTCTCTGCCAGCAGGTCTTTGACCGTGTGCTTCACTCGAACGCCTTGGTACACTCTCTTAGAATATTCTGGACAAAGAAAAAACAAACAAACAAACAAACAAAAAAAACCGAGTGAATCCACAATCGATACAAATCCCAGGACAGTTTGACTTGTAACACAACTTCATACAAATTTTCATCCATCCCCACAAATGTGTGTTCATTTGAATGCTTCACAGTTTTATGCATATAGGTGAATGACTCTTTGGGATTGGTGTGTAAATGTCATGGAAATTGCCTTTGGTTTGGTCGATGCAAATGGACTGCTAAAAAGAGGCAATTAACTACAAACACTTGCCAAAACCTCACCATAAGCAAACACTCCAGAGGGCTTCGATGGCTTTAAAAATGACTATATTGCAAAGAAATGCCACCAATTAATAGAGCAGCAGATGTCAACGAGCATCATAGCAGCAGTTAATTTGCTATTAAATCGTTCTTTACAAATCTCACATGTGTGCTGGTGTGATTTGCTCACATTCCTGGGAAGCAGAAGTAGAAACTCAATGAAAATGCAAACTTTATTATGCAAACGGAAATTGCATGCAAAAAACCTTATGTAAAAGACCCCAGCTTTTTGAATGGATATTTTAGATAAGCCCCAAGTTCACACAGACATGAGATTCTTGAAAATATTAAATCTTCTTTGGAGTAGATTTTTTTTCCCCCAGAAATGAGCTTTTCATCACCTTGTTCCTAGAACTAAATATTGACCAAATTCAAAATCAAACATGTGCTATAAAGGATATGAGTTAACATCTATTTAAAAGAGAGAGAGAGAAAAAACTGAAATTTAATTCAAATGTATTTAAAAACCCTTTCACAACACATTATGCCTTTGCTAATACATTTTATGCACAGGTAACTTGATCTGTTTCCTAATGGAAATCAATATCAGCAAAGGAACTTCAAATAACTGCCAAAATACATTTTTAAGAAACTTAATACACCAAAATAAAAGCATGGCAAAAAATAAAAAATGTATATGAATGAGTGGCTCTTACCTGTGTCCATGATGCTGTTGATACACACACACACACACACACACACACAGAGGCCTTTCTGTTCTCCCCCTGCTGTATTTGCCTACAGTAACTAAATCCAAGAGTGCAGCACCATACTGAGTGGCGTGCTGCGATGGGAGCTTTAACCAGGCTGTGAGGAGGGCAGGGACACATGGAACATGCCACCTCACACTGCAGCCATGAGGAGGCAGCTTTTCAAAATGACCTTTATCTATTTGTTTAAATGCAAATGTTTGGTAGGGACGTTTTTTAGACTATTTGCATCTGCAGTCAAGATTAGGGGTAGGAAGCATCAGGAGCATGGGAGAGAGAGCAGCTCTGTCACTCCTCCCCTAAGCCAATTCTCATCAACACAATTCCAAAGGATATATTGTTTCCACAGTTTTTTGGGTTTTTTTTTTTCATTTTTATTTCTGGCTGCAGGGGTTTGAGCCTCTGCTGGTTTTGTGGGATGAAGTTTGTTCTTGTTATAGTTTGAGCTCTGGCATCTTTGGAAAAATCTTTGGAAAAATAAATAATAAGGTTTTCTTGTGTTGGTAATTTAAGCATTGGCACGTCCACCTGCTAAAAACAGCTGATGCTTCCTGAAAAGAACAACTTACAAAAAACATAAAAACTAAAAATTAAAAAATCACACTTTTTTTTCTCTTTTGCATAAAAAGGCCATTATTGTGTCATTTTCTACCCAAATAAATGTGCTAAAATTTGTTTAAAACACTGGGAGCAAAGTTAAAACAAATGAGTCATCTCAACCTTGTGTTTAAAAAGAGAAGTAAGGATAGCTGGAGGCACGCTCTGCTAAACAATTTGTGTCTGGTGCTAAAGAGAAGCTCCCATCCAACTTTCAAATTGTTTCCTGGCCGAGGCTCGGTGCTTTCCAGTGTGATTAGGACTCTGGCACTTCAATAATTGTCAATTAAAATTTACATACGTTGCCCATACTGCGTGATGCTCACACTGGTTACATTTTGACGTGCATGACTTCACAATGACACTGACACCAGTGAGATAAACTAGCTAAACATTAAAGTGGCACAACTTATGCCTGCTCGGATTTGCATGCAGTCTGCAGGTACACTTTCAGAGATACTAACATTGCTCCTGAATGTTTACTATGATCACTGCATGTTTAATATACTTTTTGAAAATTTCACAGTAAATGTTTTTGCATGAGAGGCTGTCTGGATACACAGCAGACAGTAAATCATACATTTTAATAGCTTCCTGTCAGTGTGACAGGACTTGTACATGGCGTGATTTCACGTGGCAAGTACAAGTCCTGTACACAGTACACAGGAGCAGAGAATGGTGTGACAATGCTGGGCTGTACTTAAAGTAGAGAGTATTAACCTAAGAAAAAGTAGGATGCCTGTTATGTGGTAGAGCCAGCCAGCCAGCCAGCCCCCCCCCCACTTGTTCACAGGTAAAGAGCACCACACCACCACATTATAATAAAGCCAGCTTATACAAGTCTTTTCAAGAGGAGAAGCTCTTAAAAAGTCTTTGTTGTATCAACAAAAGACTCAGCGCTTGTACGTTGCTCAAAAAAGGAGCTACAAACCAGGTTACAGAGACAGAGCCATTACATCTACAACTATCTAATTATTGCCTCCATAAAGGGCCACTTAAGGTTTGACTGTACATGAAGCACTGCAAGTCTTACTCCTCTTACTGAATGTGTTTTGGAAAAATACTGTGAAAAAAAGACAGAAAGAAAACTGGACAAAATAGTGCGGAAATTATAGACTTTTATTTTTGTCATTTCCAGCTCAGTACTTTTAGCCTTGGACTCTAATAGAGTAGCTTTGCATGATTCATAGGTCAAATGGGGATGTGCATAAATAGTTCATTACACAATTAAATGTTGCTGCCCTCAGTAGTCAGCACAAGAATTACTAGAGGGTTAAACTCACTATTCAGATTTTATTCATGTACAGTCTTTGCAGTCTTTACCCTAAAATATAAAGCGCCTTGAGACAACTGCTGTTGTGATTTGGTGCTATATGAATAAAACTGAATTGAAAATTGAATTGAACTGAACCTGTGGCTAGCCTGGACTGCACCTCCAACAGATGACAGTGCCCCCATCTCTCTCTCTCTCTGTAACAGAAAGTTGTAAGAAGGAAAAACTGTGAAGTAAGACACATGACAACCCTGCTAACCAGCACTCCTGCAGTACCTAGATGCAGAAAATGAACATTTGTATGTGGGCTGCATTGGAGTAAAATGACAAGTAAACCAATGTGGAACCACATTCTGCACAGGTGTGTGAAGATAACACTACCAATGTGAGCCACACTCAGCGAACTAATCTCACATTGTGCATTCACTGTTCTGCACAGCGCAAAGTGCCACACTTTAAAGCAACATCTGAAGTACGATTATTGAATAATGTAAATACTGGTTTGAAATGGCTCTCAAATACACATGCAATACTTGTATTGTCAATGTTTAACTTGTCCATTAGATTCAGCTCAACTTGGACTGTTTTCTCAAAAGAAAAAAGTATTGCTTTTAGACTACTGATTCCCCCCCTCCCATTTCACTAAAAAGGAAATTAGTGATCAGAAACATGAGTAGTTCAAAATAATTATCCTCCTTACTGGGCTTTGGTGGAGCCCGTTTAGTTCATCCTCTGAAATAAGATGTTTAAGCTCCTCTTCCTTTGAGCCAACTTTCTTCTCATTGACTGCCTCTTGTAAACACACATCTTGGACAACAGGAAGGGTGGGGTTCTTATTATTTGAAACTTGCGATGAGACAGAAAATAAGGAATAGCAGAATAGTTAGGGCAGGGCAGTTTCAGTGCCCAAGGCACTGAAAAAATGCAACATTAAATCTGTCACTGTTCTGTATTTAGAAAGAAAGTGAGCTTTCCAGACCAGAGGGGTTATCACTGTGGTAACTTATGCTGAACACATAACCTGGTTGGAAGCACGTTATGTTCCGTGTTTTAGTTTTAAATTACCTGGAAGCATCATGTTTTCACTGATTCTTTTATTTACAGCATGTTTTAAGTTCAATATAGATTCTCTGCTGGGGGAATACGTCTTAATTGTGCAAGTTGTGAAGCTGTACCTTACTAAAACCACTGAGTGAAGCACAAACTGTGCATTACATTGTCATGGGAATGTGCCTGTATTAATTTAATGATGCAGAAAATAAAGAAATGTTTTTATACTTAATTCTAACTTGCTGTTGAGTCTCTTTTACTCTGCTGGAATTGCAGCTACTAGAACACAGAACACACACCAAGAATACCTGTTCAATCAATCAAATTAATTTCACTTTGATCTGCAGACAAACTAAAGCAATTTCCACATCTCCTTAATTAGGCTGTGGGACGGTAACATTTAATGTTTCAGTGTATCCATTTTAAAGTTTCAATTCAATTCAATTCAATTTTATTTATATAGCGCCAAATCACAACAACAGTCGCCTCAAGGCGCTTTATATTTTAGGGTAAAGACCCTACAATATTAGACAGAAAACCCCAACAGTCAGACGACCTCCTATGAGCAACCACTTGGCAACAGTGGGAAGGAGAAACTCCCTTTTAACAGGAAGAAACCTCCAGCAGAACCAGACTCAGGGAGGGGCAGCCATCTGCCGTGACCAGTTGGGGGTGAGGGGAAACAGAAGAGAGCAGAGGGAGACAGGACAAAAGACACACTATGGGAGAGAGACAGAGTTAATAATAGCTAATGATTAAATGCAAGTGGTGTATAAATACATGGAGAGTGAAAGGAAGTGAGGAAGAGGAAGTGCTCAGTGCATCATGGGAAGCCCCCAGCAGCCTAGGCCTATTGGAGCTTAACTAATGGATGGTTCAGGGTCACCTGATCCAGCCCTAACTATAAACTCTATCAAAAAGGA
>VUQI01000224.1:2500-17144 GCA_015106735.1 Paratilapia polleni | reverse complement strand
TGATTTAGTTTTGGAACTAAACTAAATGATGGAACTCATCAAAGTGATTCTGTGGCTCCCTCCATACCATTGGAATACCAAAACCCAAGCTCTGTCTCTTTCCCTTAGTCCATGCTCGGAGGGTTTCCACACACGCCCACAAACTGAATGAGGTGCCCATGGCTCGTCTTGGTCACCCAGTTTCATACCAAAATAAGCAAAGTCTGCTTTTTTCACCAAATCTGTTCTGTTTTGTCGCTGTTTGGATGCAGTGAAGCATCCACAGAAAAAACATCTGGATCATGTTTACAATTATCACTTGTGAAAAAAACGAGATGTGATAGAGCAAAATGGAGATTATTTTTGAAATCAGCTACCCAAAATTAGTAAAGAACACGTGTTAGATTTCAAACAGCAGATATGGTGCAGGCCGGTGACACATTACTGGAAGGTTTAAGTTTCTGTCTTTCTCATTTCTTGAGCTGCTGCACCTCCTCGTGTGGAAAGAAACTTTTCTCGGAGTTCCTTTTTCCTTTTCTTCCCCTCCTCCTCCTCCTCCTCCTCCTCCTCCGTCCCTTGAAGTCCCCCCCCATGTGTGCAGGAGATCATGGAAAATCTCTTGCCATATCTGTCATCTGTCACGCTCTCTGATGAACAGTTTTGATCTCACTCTTGTGTTTATGGCCGTTGTCAAGCAGAAAGAGTCGTAGCCGTAAGTGCTTACACCAGCGTGTAAATAGTTTGACGTGTGGCTCTGTAACAAAGTTGTTGGAGTAAATAAGGAACCAAACAACCACGCACAATCGCAATTAAGTTGTATGTCTGCATTATGAAATGTTTGGAGCAGCATGATTTCTGCTCACTCCTCTGCGCTCACCACTCTCCATATCAAAAAGTCTTTCTTTGTTCCTGTGAGAGAACAAAGAGTAAATACACTATTTTATAGACACACACACACACATGCATGTGCACGGGGGGGATATAATGTGATTGCTGCTCACTTCTTCCACTGTGAGGTCATAGTGTTCAGGTCCAAGTCAGACAGGGGATCTGCTGCTAAAGACTTTCACAGCTCGAAGGAACAGGCGTCAGATATGAACCCTCAGGCAGGGTGAAGATGTTCCTCAGCACTAATTTATTCAACAGGACCAAAAACCGTCAGCTGACATGATTTAGACAAGTCTGAAAGTAAGAAAACAGTCCAGACTGAGCTCAGCCGAACAAACGTCCGTACAGACACTGTGTTTATATTTAAGGTGCGTTTAAATCTGTTAATCACATCCTTCAATAATCACATTGTATTTTAAATGTCACTGACATGTTTTGGCTCTTTGCACACACACAGTGATTAATTAGCAGAGCGTGGCTGTGTTTCCGTGACGTCACATCTCTGATGTGGTTTTATTCCGTTTAGCGCAGAGTTTCAAATCCCACCGTCTGCACGGGTCTTTTATTTTGGAAACTGCAGGATTCCTGCCATCCTCAGCTGCTCCGTGCAGCTTGGCGTGTCTTTGGTTAAAAATGTACCCGGCGCTTTTTCACGATGTAGACCAGCTTCTGGGACTGTCTGCTGTGTGACCGTCAGTCAGAGAGTCAGAGGTTATTTCAGATAAATTTCTCTGAACGTTTGGCTGCACGTCATGTCTGGAATGACTGCATGAGGCTTTAAACGTGTTTATTTTCTCCCAGTTTCCACTGCTGTTTGTCTTAAATGATGTAAAAGAGATTTTTAACGTGATTTCTGCTTCCTCACAGTATATTTCAGGTTCTCCAGGTCTACAAGTTGGATGACTGTGCGCCGTTTAAGAAAAAGCTACATCGTATAAAATCTTTCAGCGTTTGGAGCCTGTCTTTTCAGAGGTCAGAGGTCATTTTTGTGCTGGTTTACAGTTTTCTTTGAATGAGGAGCCGGTTATATTCACACCAGTTTTATTTGTCAGATTTTGGGAGGTTTTTTGGCTACGATGGAACAGAGGAGTTGAAACTGAAGTGAAACGCTCCTTTAGTCTCGTCCAGCTTTGCAGCATCATGAACCGTGGACGAATGAATGTCCGGCATGAAAACCTGACAGGGCCGCACTTTACCGAAGCTTTCTCATAACAGAATAAAGAGAGTAGCATTAAAGGACTGAGAAGTATTTGACGTTTAATTTGAGTTTTTGTTGTTTAGACAAAGAGAGACAGCCAGAGGTCCTGCACGTTTTGTATTTGTTCCATAACTTTAAAAAGTGAAACTCAGAATAAATCTTTATAGTCGTGTTTCAGAAGCGTTTCCTCTCTTCATTTTTTCATCTTTTCGGCATAATTATAAATTTTTTACAGCTTCAAACCAAAAACCAACTGAGTCGAAAGTCTTTCAGTTTGTGGTTTTTCGCATCAGAGCCGGGTCGGCCTCACAGTCCAGGATGGACGGGGGACAGAGGACAGACCTGAGACACAAAGAGAGAAATGGAGGCGGCGGTTGGGGAGGAAGAGGAGGGGTGCTGGGTGTGGGAGTGGGGGGTGATCTTGGAAAGGTTTCGTATATCATAATTATCCCGTTAAGTAACGGCAGAGCGGCCTCCCCGGGGGAATTTGTCTTAAATGGAAGATTTGCAAGGAGAACGGGTCAGAGAGAGAGGGAGAGAGGAGCGGCTCCGAGTCGGCAGGAAATCCTGTTTACATTTACATAATCATATCAACACTCACTCCTTCGTCTTCATCGTCTCTTTCTCTGAGAAAAGAGATGAGGGAGGGCCTCAGGCTGCTGCTTGTCGCCGTTTCTTGTTGTTGCTCCTGTTTTTTATTTTCTTAAAGTGCTGCCAGTGTTGGCACCGACGCCTCTTTCTCTTTTTTTAAATCTTCTGCCAGCACCTCCAGCCCTCCCTCTCCGTCTCTGTCCTCCTCCCTCTATGAGGGCATTTCTCAGACCTTTTGGCCTCCTCCCCTTGTTTGGCATGTTGAAAAAAATCTCATAAATAAGGTATGGCATGCCCGGCTGTGTGAGCCTTAATTGAGATCTGCTAAGAGCAGCGAGCAGATGTTTGTAGCAGCAACTGTTGAATCATCAGAGACCTCAGGAAGCCATGAAACATGTTAGAAAGGAGCCAGGTGCTCTACTTTTTTTAATTTCACACTTTTTTCTCTCTTTACATCAAAAAGCTGAAGTGGTGATGTGAACGCACGTGTGTGTGTCACGCAGAAAGAAACATATGGGTTATTAGCAATGCTAAACTGCCATAAAGTGTCTCCGTCTTCATGAAAACAAAGACACGAGCAAAGAAAAAGCTGAAAGAAAAACGGGATATCAGGAGGTCATCAAAGTGTAGAAATTTTCCACTCAGAAATATTTATCATAGTGGTATTGTTGATGATATTTCTGTCATTATTGAATACTTTCATATTAAAAATAAACATGGGAACCTACAGTGACCTGATGAGCATGTACAGAGCTGCATGAACGCTGCCTTCCTGCGCAGTAACAGCAGACTGGGAAAGATTTAGGCACTTTAAAGCACTGTAACTAGTCTGTTTTTATTTATTTGTACATGAATTTATTATTAAAAGAAGCATATTTCTTTATTTGGTCTCTACAGAGGTGAGCACTGAACAAAGGAAAACTGCACTGACGTGTTGCTGGGGGAGAAAAGGCCTTAAGGAAGCTGCAGTAAGATGCACATGGGAGTTCAGTAATCCAGGATATGTTTGTGATCCTGGCTTCATATAACTCCTGTTAATTTGGTTATTTCCTAATAAAAACTACATTTAAAACTGTGTTTCCATACAGATGAACATCTGTAAATAATGACGTTCCTAAGAAGACTTATTTTCTGGGGAAAGCAGTATGATGCAGTTAGTCCCAGCATGCCATGGGAACATTGGGAATACTGGGACTTTATTCGCACAGCAAGAAACTACAATCACATAAAAAAGAAATAAAAAAACAGGACAGGAGAGGAAAGAAAGGGCTCTCTTAGAGTCCTCCTCTAACTAAAAGCAGGAAAAGGTTGTGGAGCTCTAATCCTAATCCATCCATCCATTCATCAGACTAACTTGTGTTTAGATTACACAGAACAGAGACACACGGTTGGTTAATGACAGTACAGAGTACGGCAGTTTTGGGATTATTATAAATATTCTCCTCTGTAAAGAGCACCTGCTTCTTTTACTTTTTGAGATATTTAAAATGAAGCTGCTGATATCTGAGCTTCAGATGTGGAGGAAGCTGACTCCAGTATTTAGTGGCAGGCCTGATATTCTGGTTTCAGATTTTTCTCTCCATGTGTTCAGACTTTAGCAGAGCACTGCTGCCCTATATATGCTTATTGGCCTATATAATATCGTCCTATTTGCCGCTTCATTTTCTCCCAGTGATCCACATACATCCTCCATACTGTGTCATCTCTCTCCTTTTGTGCGTCTTTCTCTTCTTCTTCTCTGCTTTGGGGTTCACTGGCACATCAGCAGACTCCTGCTTCCTTCCCATCTCCCATCTGGCTTCATGCCACACCGAATTAGTAACCAGATATGTCACCGCCACCGAACTGCTGTGGAAAACACTGTCCACTTCTGGGAGGGCCGTGGCTCGCATATTAGCGCCTACAATTAATACAGTCGACTCGCAGGGAGGCCATGTGCTGTTTGGGGGTCTGAGAGCGGCGCTAAACGAAGAAAGAGCTGCGATGATTGCAGCGTGTGGTGAGATGGCTCAGAGACGTGGATCAGTTCAATAATATTTCAGCACTGAAGGTCATGACCGCATCATTAAACCCTGCACGGTGTATCGCTTCATCAGACCGAAAATCAAGTCCTGAGATTTTCAGGATGAATGCACTATATTTCTGTGTATATATATACATATATAGGTATTTTGTAGAAAGCAACATGTAAGATGTCACAAACACAGACTGATCATTATAAAATGCAAAAACAAATATTCTTAGCTCATATTGAAAGCAGTTTATCTGCAGTGTTCAGGAATCTCACTGAAGCTGTCTTCTTCCTGCTTGAGCTTGTTTGAGTCAGTGTGTTACCTGCAGCAGGTGGCAGCAGGCCACGCCCCCAAACACACACACAAACTAAAGGCATGTACTGGTGTAGGTATGGTTTTATACACGACTATACAAAAACAGGAGTTTTACCAAAAAACGAAAAAGAAAAAAGAAACATATGAGCGGTTTGTCTGCTGCTGTGTTTGATTGGTTAACTAGTTAATTCTTCTGTGCGTACGTATGCTACAACTGTCTTTTCTCGTACTTACAACCGTCAGAAAGTTGAAACGCTGCACGCTTTTTTAAACAATTTTAAGCCGGTAGACGGAGGACATGCTGTCAGAACTGATGACGATGATGATGCAGGTAACACCTAGCTCGATAAAGGCAGGATGTGAATTGAGACACACGGGGAGTTAGTGTGTGACTGAGGTGTGTGAATGGATAAGTCACTCAGAGTGTGTACTTGAAAATTCTGGTTCTTCTTCTTTTAGTTTCTTTTTTCTGTTGAAGCTGTGTCTCCATTCACCACACAGCAGATCTTTGAGAGTGAGCATACAGTGCAGACGGAGAGTAGGGGCGGGGCTTCAGAGGGAGCTGGGGGCGGGGCCTAAAGCAAGACTTTACTGAAGAAACACTTTATAGAACAATATTTATTCTGTGTCATGAATTATATCAGTGATGTTTTGTTACTTTTTGGGGCTACTTTATTTAATAAAATTTTTTCATTGAGTTCTTATTTTTATGTTTAATATTTGAGCTATTCTATGTTTTTTTTACAGCTCGTGTTTCTTGTTTTGGCTGCAGGAATTTGCCAACTTCAAATACAGTATATCTTATTTTATCTTAGCTTAGCCCGACTGTCATCTTCTTCTTCGTAGAAGCACTAAGTCACACGACAGCGTAAGATGACTGTAGTTTGTTTGTTCGTTTGTCGAACAGAAAGCAGAGGAAACCGCAGCACTGAGCTTTACTGTCGGCTGAAACATTTAATGACAGATAATGAAAGTGAAATTTAAAGTTGAGCTGCAGCTCAAACCCAAACATCCAGGAGCTCGGCCTTTAGCCTGTGTGTGTTTCACACAGATGGAGGGAAGGATGTTAGTTCATGTAAGTGCGAAGCTTTCCCAACACACACACACACACACACACACACAGAAATGGTGGCTGCAGTGTGTGGTGATGACCTCACCTATTCATGGTGCTGAAACAAAAGCTTCCTGTTCAGAGCAGAATGGACGACAGTGATAGAAAGTCCACAGCTCCAATCCTGAGAAAGTTATCGATACGGTCTGAAAAACAAAATCCAGCAGCCTTCGTGTGACCTTGACAGAAGCAGAGCACGGGGCTAACCTGCCACTTTAAAGATTTCTTTCCGTCTCTTCTTCATTTATTTGTGCTCCTTCCCGTTTTTACATTCGACTCGAGGCTTGCTCAGACCTCAGTGCGTCGCGAGTGTTTAAGATGTGGCCTTTTCCCCTGCACATTCCTGCGCCATTATGTGACATTGTTGCTGAATAAAAGGGCGTATTATGTTGCAGCCCCCCCAGTAAAAAGGGCAGAAGTGGACCCAGTTTTTATCTGCTGAACGAATCAATCAGGATTATGTCAGCTGAAAAGAATCACAGACAGCAGTCGCCAGGCCTGTCTGTGTGTGTGTGTGTGTGTGTGTGTGCAGCAGCAGAGATGTGCGATGGAGGACAGCACTTGTTGGATACTAACATGCCCCGCTTGGTGACAGAGATGTCATTTGGGGGCTAAAAAGCAAGAAGATTTTTTTCTATTTATGTATTTCCCCACCCGCCGCCTCCACCCGGCCCTCTCTCCTCCTCTATGGGAGGATTGGAAGGGCACTAATTATCATTTCAGCAGAAATGATTAGGAGATCAAACAGGGATCGAATGCCATTTCCTTCCATTAATGCAGGGGGTTTAGAGTGCCTGTCAGGGCCCGGCTTGTCCTCAGGCCTGCAGGGAGAAAAAATAACAGGAGGAAGAGAAACAAGGGGAGGACGGAGGATGGAGAGGAGGGCAGTGAGATGGACGGGACGGGACGGAGGTTTGGTGACAGACACAGGAGAGCTGCTTGGTTAAAAGGCCCAGAAACGTTTAAACCAGCAGAAATAAATAGCACTCTCACACACTTTATTCAGCCATGCTTTGGTACCACAGAGGCAGAGCGTCCTACAGCCACGCCCACTGGAGGCGAAAACTGTTGACCACATGATATGAAACTCAGGCTGAAAAACCTTAAACTGTCTGAAAACAATTCATTTATCTCTCTGTGCCGAGCTGACTGCAGTTCACTCAAACTAAAAACTAAAATTAAAGAGTTAGGAAGCACGCCGGCGTCCTCCCGCAGTCCAAACACATTCGGCAGGTTAACTGGTCATTTTAAATTGGCCACAGGCATGAATGGTTGTCTGTGTGTGATGAACTGTGACTGTCCAGGTGTACCCCGCCTCTCACCCTATGACAGCTGGGATAGGCTCCACCCTCCCTCCACTGTATTTTGGTAATTTTGGTAAATTTGATTCGTGCTGTGGATGTAAAAGCCTGAAATCAGTAACAGCTCCAAACTGTGCAGCTCTGTACTCTAACTTACACTGCATCGCCTCATTTGTATGACATCATGTAGGTGGGTATGACATCATAGTGAGGAGTCATGATGCCATGAGGAGAACATGCAGACTCCACACCCAGGACCCCCCCACTGTGATACACCACACATTTAAGTGAAACGATACTGACAGAACTTACTAAACAAACACAGGAAATGTCTTTAGTTTTAGTCTTCAGCAGTTTGGTCAAATCTGCAAAGCCAGGAGAGGTTTTGGTTCACCAACAGATCTTAGTGATGGCCTTCACAGCGTGTTCTGTTTATGTCTTTATATCAGATCTGAACACTTCCAAATACCATGTTATCATATATTACTATAACGAGCTGCAGTAGGTAGCTAAGTTAACACGACTTATGCTGTCTTATTTTTTTAGCTTAACTTACAGAAATATAGCAGCTTATTCAGAGTTTCACCTGTTCATCCTTCTGATGGCGCCTCACATATCCTGAGAGGTTCCGTTTTCTGGATCTGGTCCTCCTTCGTAACTGTTTCTTTATAACTCAGCTGTTTAAATTGTATTAAGGCTTAAAGTTTGCATTATTAGGGGCGTGGCCTCTTTGACTGACAGGTGGATGGTGACACAGGCGGCTGTAGCTGCTAGCTGTCTGCTAGGCTTCACCTCAGCTAACTGGAGTCCCTGAACTGGACCTCTGGACCGTGTTTGTGCTGTTGGAGCCTTTTGGAGCATTTTTAATGCAATTATCTGACCAATAATATGGCTGCTGTGCAGTTAATTGGACTAACAGACCGTCCAAGAAGTCTGAGCTCCAGGTTTGGTGCTCAGTGAGATGCTAGGATTTGATTGGATGTTACTGAGCACAGATTAGCAGGTATCTGTGTGTGTGTGATGCTCACATACAGTCTGTGGATGCAGCTTGGTGACCAGGCTACAGTGCTTAACAGATTTATTAGACCAATTCAATTCAATTTTATTTATATAGCGCCAAATCACAACAACAGTCGCCTCAAGGCGCTTTATATATTAGGGTAAAGACCCTACAATATACCAATGGACCAATGGTCATAAAAACTACAAAGACCATCCAGCATCATGAAGTGCTTTAATGTGACTCTTTCCTTTTCAGTGAGCTCTCCATGTTTCATCACGTTGAACAGCAGTGAGGAATTTCATGTTTTTAGACCCAAATTTGAGCCGGCACACTGGACTTATCTGAGGAGTCCGAAATGAATCAAGCAGAACATTCAGCCACTAAAACTCATTTTTCTGTTCAGGAACGCAGGTAAATAACTCGAATCTGACATCTTAATAAAAAATAATAATGTGCTTTAATATTTTTTTGTGCTTTTTTGTAAAACAGTACATGTGAAAATTCATGGATAACAACAATAATTATATTTTAGCATTAAAAACATCATTTGGTTTAAAGAGCTTGTGCATACTGGTGGATTAACCATTACAGAAACATAAAAATGATTTTGGTAATTTGGTAATACTGTTAATTTAGGGCAGCTGGGGGATAAACTTTACACTGGGTGGTGGTCTAATAAATCTGTTAGGCACTGTAGCTAGCAATAGCTGATAACTTAGCACTCCACCCACCCGTCCAAATATGGTCACTTCTGGCTCTTTAAAAAAAGGTCAGCATGGCAGCGACCAAAACGCTAACATCAAGGCTCAGAGAGCATTCGTACAGAGAGACACCTGAGACACGGCAGCAGCTTTATTCGATGTCCCAGGAATGAGATGGTGTGAAGTAATTGGAGCACCATCAGAACCCTGTGGGTTATCTCTGAAACGGCTAACCTGCGATATCTGAACTCTGTGACTTTAGACGTAAAAGCAGCAGATAAAGTCGTGACGTTCACGTGGCTCCAAACAAAGTTGAGTGTTTCCATTAGAAGAGCAAGCGAGGCTCGAGGTAGATGCGTGAGAGATTGCAGGGCAGGATGGAGACTGTGCACGAGGCTCTGATTGTTTCTGCACGTCAGATGAGAGAAATGTCAAAGAGAATGTGAGAGATGACCTCTGCGCTCATCGCCCATTAATGACCCTGCAGCTCCCAGCTTCATTTTCCCTCTCATCAAAAACATTCAAAAAAACATTTCCTCCTGTCTCCAATAGTCATTTCCCCCGCATTGTATTTATGTATTGAAAAAAAAAGGTAATAGATCAAGCACATTCCATTATTCTCTTATAAGATCATTAGCAAATATAATTAGATATGAAAGAAAGTAATTTGGAGAGAAGAGGGGAGAAAAGCGCTATCAGGCAGAGAAGACAGATTGTAGCATCAGAGTGTTTGGGCTTAAATTGCTCAGCGGAGGTATTATCAAGCCGGCAATCTTTTAGCCTCAGAAACAGTTTTGGAGACAGACAGCGAAAGATAGAAAGAGGCCACTAACACTCACTTCATTGTTTCCCCCCAACTGCAATCATCCCTTCCTCCATCTTTCTTCCTCCTCCTCTGAATCCCTCCATCCTGTCAGCGCGTCACCTCGCTCAGAGTTTGCAGCAAACAAAAGTGAGTTTATAAAAAGACAACAAGCTGACATGGAGTCATCACCTAATCACAGACAACAGGAGCAGCTAACCTCCCTCCTCGCTGCTCGCTCACTCTCCTTCAGCTGTAGCTTTTATTTGGGAGACTTTAAAACACAGAAATAACACAAAAATTGCCTTGAAGTCGCTTGTTGAGGAACCTTTTCGCTGCACTTCTTGTCGTTTCTCCACCCGCACACGGAGCCTCCGTCACTCTTTGTTGCACCTTAACACCACACTCTGTTTGTCTAATAAGGATCTGAGTGCAACGCAGACTGAGAGCACAACAAGCCTGCTGCGATTCCTCCCTCACCCCATCTTCCTCTACTTCTTCTTCTTCTTTAGTAGTGCTTTGAGGGACTGGGGGAGGGAGGGGGAGGAAGGTGGGAAGGGTGAAGAGGAGGGGTGGCAGTGTGGATTTTTCTAGTCTTTTGTGCGAATCACAGGGAATGGTAACTATAAACATCCTGTATTCATTAAAACCATCTAAAAATACAATTTTGGAGGCAGAGGGAGGGCGCGGGCTGCGCTCACTTCCTTCGCCGCTCCTCCTCGGTGTATACAAGCCTGCTGCTGCTCGTATTTACATATTTAGAAATACTGGGCTGTACAATGAGGCGCGGCTGTGCCAAGAACAACACTTTGTGCTGGTTTGAGGCCCGGAAGCCTGCGAGAGGGAACAAAGGAGCCTCAGCCACCTTCAGCTTCACATGCATACGTACAGGGAGGAGGAGGAGGAGGAGGAGGCCACGCCCAGCTCACCTCTTTAGCACATGTGACGTGAATACCTGTTCACCTGTTTGAACACACAGCACATGGCTCAGTCTGGCACCACCTCTGAAGGTGACCTCTGCTCATCTCCACGTCCAGGTTTTCATTCTTTGACTCAGAGTGGCTTTGCATGATTCACAGTAATCCTTCTTTGTGTGATACTGGCCCCTCACTCACAGGTATGTTATAAGCTCTCAGCTGAGATCTCTTCAGAGTTCAGGAACGAAGTTAGAAGTAAAACTTCTCCTGGTCTTCAGATCACATCTGACCACCAAGCTTCAAAGTAACTGCCCGAATAACAGCCTGGAGGTGTTTCAGGTAGCTTGAGACCTGAATGAGCCATTTAAGCCATCTTTCTTCTGATTGGCTAAGCACCGGGGATTTTTTTAGACAAAAGCTACACCTGTTACATTAGCTAATGCATCGTATTAGCCCAGTGCTCCTGTGATCTGTTTTTAGATACCTGTCCCGTGTGGGAATCGATCTGCGGCCTCTCGAGTGAGTGGCCGAGTGATTCGAGTCACCGCCAACACCTCCTGCTCCCACACGTGGACTTTTTAGGCCTTTAAAAGTAGAAAATCTTCACCGTGGCTACGTGGACATGAATATGAGAGCGCTCTGATGAATTATGGGAGCTGTGAGACTGTGCTGAAACGTACAGAAAGTTTAAAGTATTTTAGATCTTGAGAACTGGTTTGAATTATAAAGAAGTAAAAAATACGAAGTTTGCTTCTAAAATGCCTGTGAAGACTTTGCTCTGTGATCTGTAAATTTAACGTGTGACAGCTGAGTCCCATTTCTTTTTATTATTTTACCTTTTTTCACTAAAGGAAGGGGAAAGGTGTTTAAAGAGTTTAAAGATCAAACTGGGCTGTTTGTGGCTCCTGACCTGAGTGAGTGTGGGACCTCTGATCTGAACAATCCTCAAACAGACGATGGAAGCTGCAGCTCTTCACCATTTCTCTTAAACTCTGTGTGTGTGTGTGTGTGGTATTTTTCCAGACTGATCTTAACGTCAGGTGATCCCTCTGAGACACCACACACTCGTCCACACACACACACACCCACGCTGGCGTGTATTCCCCGGGCAGTCTGCGACACATGCTCAGTGCAGCACTGTGCCATTGTTCCAGCCTCCTTCCCATTTATCCATTCTGTTAAGCATGACACATGTATTAACAGTGGATGGATCCTGGAGCTGTGTGTCCTCACACCATATGTTGAGCTTTCCCAGGTCCTGTCCCCGCCGCTGCTGCCTCACGGCATGCCACACGAGGGCGCCCTCGCTCTGCAGCGTACAGTTTTCTATAGATTCTGTTTGATGTTCCTTAGATTGAACGTGAGAGGATAAGAGAGGAGTTTCAGTGGCAGATTTTTATCACGGTGCATGTGCGGTGCATCGGCCCACAGACAGGCAGACTGTCTGAGGGAAACAAACAGATAAGGCTTGCATTCATGTGAGAAATGAATGCCAGGCAGGTTTTCTGTGTCTGTGAGGTGCATCTGCCATCTACCCGAATGGGAAATTAAAAACTGTGAGGGGAAGTTATGCTAAATCTATAAAGTTGGCCAGGAAAGCTCTCCCCCTTCACAGCGGCAGTTGTTTGGGGAGAAGGAGCACCATGCTTAAATAATAACATTCCAGGTGGCTTAGTTAATGAACAGTGAAAATCAAATATGGGGCCTAATCTGGAGCTCGTTACAGGAAGTTTCTTTACAGGGAAGTCAAAGGCAGGAAGTGCCCTTGGGGAGAGACTAAACACTTTTTGAAGCTTCAAAACAAGGAAACTTTATTTTCAGTTCGTTTTAGATATGCTGGCTGTTGCATGTAAATCACAGATTCTCGCAGCAGATCTCACACACGCGATCAAACCCGTGACGTTCAAATGAGTTATCCTCTCCTTTATGTTCAGCTTTAATATAAAATGTCTTTAATGTCCATCAAAGGGCTGCTGTGACTGTATGTGGAGCTCTGCTCACTCATCTGAACACGCTCAGCTTCAGCCTCTCATTTACTGTCTTAGCTCGCCATCTTGTGGCCGTCGGTGGGTATGACATCATAGTGAGGAGTCATGATCCGGGGCTTTTCCTGGCTCAGGAGGAGCCTTTGGGAGGTGAAGGCTACAGCAGACAGATTGGACAGGAATGCAGCCTTCACCTCTCAGAGCACGTCTAGACTTTATGCAGCATTTACCTGTTTCACACAGATCTTTATCTAACCTGCATCCACACCTGCAGCCAATCAGAAGCACAGGTTACACCTCACAACAGTGTCTTTGGCTGGTGTCTGCTGCAGGTGCTGAGGGACTTTATTCAACCTTACACAGGGCGAAGTGCACTCAGCGAGTCAATGAGACAAGAGTTCAAGTCTTCTCTGAGACCACTTGATTTACTTTTTGTTTTTAACTTTATCTTTTCTGTCACCGTTTGCTTTAAGCTTTAAATCAGTCACATGGTTAGATTTACAAAATATTCTCCACAGCAAGCTTTGCCTTCCTCAGTAACATGCTGCTGATTTCACATGTTCAGGGACCTGTGTTAAACTGTAGTGGCATCATGAGGCCTATCACCAGATAAAAAAAAATAAAAAATACACTTATGAACAATTAGCCACGACTCTAGTGACCTCCCCCTCCCCCTCTGTGTTTGGATTAATGTCAGCATGTCGGCATTTTCCTTCTCAGACTCTTTTTGGAGAACGGGCCTTTTAGAGCGTGGCCGTGCACATAAGAACGATTGGTGTGTGTCGAGGTTAGGGGAACTAAAAGCAAAACTAAAAAACATTTTAATTAACTGGGAAAAGAAGAAAAACTAGACTGTAGAAAAAAACAGAAGTAACTGAAATGATTTTGTGAGGTTATAAAAATAACTGAAATCAAATAAAACATGCAGAGTTTTAGCCTTTGATCATTCTGCCTGAAGAAAACAAAAATTCAAATAAAAAATGTAAAACTATACTAATATCTGGTTCGTGTGAGAAACCTCTGCTCATTTCTGGCCATTTAATAATTTTATGTGAATGAATTAAGCTCCACTTAAAGCTCCCGTTTGTAATAATCCTCTGCAGAATGTAACTTAAACTTTCACCACCAGGGGGCAGCGTTTTACCAGTGTGTGTGTTCACATCTTTTCATACACACAGAGCAGTCCGGCCCTGTTTTAACACAGGAGTGCATTTAAAAAACATGTTTCCTACAGCAACAGCAACAGCATTAAATGTCCCATGAATCTTTGCACTGGCCATTGCAGAAGAGTCCCTTGCTGTCCTCGTCAGCACGTGCACAGACAGCACAGATAAGTGAGTGAACGTCAGTATGACATCAATGAAGTCAAGCGGACGGATTTAAATGACGCTGGGACACTGTTTGTGTTTCCGGTGTAGCTGCCCACACACGGCTGGTTTGCAGAGAGGTCAGATTTTATTTGTTCCAGTTTTCCTGGAAGCGTCTAACGTGGAGCTTTGAACGCAGAGTGAAGTGAGAGTTTTTGTTGGGCTCTCCTCCCTCCGTGCACAGACAGCCTGAGAGTTATTACTCGCTGCTGAATCTAAGAGATGTTTTATCATGTTATTAGCTCTTTATTTTCCCTCTGTTACGCTGGCACTTCCTTTCATTTTCATATCCATTTCCATACTTGTGAAAGCACAGCTCAAATAAAGCCGTGTTTTAATTTGGTTTTGTCAGATTCATAACGCCACTTTAAAAGAACATGACATGCAAATGTGCTCAGCGATGTTTTATTGCAAAATAATTTTCAAAGAAGTTGCTGAGGGAATGAAAGTGTGCAAAACGAGGGGGGGCTTGTA
>VUQI01000222.1:28021-42564 GCA_015106735.1 Paratilapia polleni | reverse complement strand
TATCTTACATTTTTCTTTTTTTTTTTTTTTTAAAAAAAACACAGTTGACATGAACATGACCCAGTATTGGCTGAGACCACCTGTTGTAATTATTTACATAGTAAATCACAGTAATTTCAATTCCAAGACATGCAGCAGTTAAGTCTTACCAAACCAATGCTTAGAGGGCTGTTTTTAGAAGTACTGTGCACACCACTTACACCTGCTCTTGTTCAACAACACACAACACACACATTTGTGTGTTTCATATTTTGCTTTTATAACATCTGATTTGCTGTAAGACACAACACTGGTAAAGGGAAGGAAACAGTCCGCCACTGACAGATAAAATAAAATTTTAAAGTCTATATAAATATATATAGTTTTTTTCTGACAATGTATTGAATTAAACTGAAATGAAAAAGAGGTTTGTTGCAGTGATTAACCTAGAGGGAAACGTCACCTGAATCCACAGCTGCTCACTGCCTGCCGAGCATGGTTTTTGGCTTCAGTAGGCAGCTGTTAACAGCGAGGGGAAAAAAAACAAAAACAAAAATCATTGCACACTACTTGCTCAGCACCGAACAGCAAACAGAGAGTAGCTGGTGAACCTAGTGATTTAACATCTTAAGGGCCAGATATTTCCCTTAGGAGTTGGTAGAAACCAAAATTAGATTAAAGAAGGTGAACATTAGTCTTGCCTCTCACCACGTGGAAACTGAAACACAACTCCAACTGAATGAGTACTTGGTGTATGTGAGTTTAAATATGAATTAAATATGAAGTCAGCAGTTAATAAATACAGACATTTACATACATTTTCATGCTTCAGAAACACATGCAAAAATAGACCAGATAACGCAGCAACTGTTTATGTGCAAAAATCCGTATCTGGAACTCTGGAAAAAATGCTTACAAACAAATGCAGGCATTATCTTCACTGTGATATTTTGCTTTACATTTATCATTGTAGGATTTACCTATAAATACTGAGCAAAGAATGTATTCACAAATGCATAAAGGTCAATGGCGTATGTTTCACTAGTACCAGCCTAAAACATTCTGATGAAGAGAAGCATACTTGGTGCACAAGCTGTGACAATATTTCTGTACATTCTGTACAGATTAAACCTTGTTAGTACTCTTTTGTGTTCTGTGGGTGTCTCCAGGTTGAATCCACATCAAAACTAATACTCAAACAGTCGATTTTTGGTGCGAGCACTGCATGGGAATGCTCAGTCTCTTACTAGCACAAGCACACTCTTCTAAGAGCACTCATGCGTTGACAAATAGATGTATTCCCGTGTCTAGACAAACAAATCTATACATGCAGGAGTTTGCGATTGTAGATATGCACGTATGCATGCACAAATACACAGGTAAGTCTCGAGACACATGCGCACACACAGAAATATGAAAGCCGTGTGTGAGGTAATCAGAGCGAAGCGGCAGGACGTGGTTTGTGGCTCTCAGTCTAATTAAATGCTAATATGGCTGCTGATTGTGGCTGACTGCAGCTAAATAGAGGCCTGATTGCAGGTTAATTCTCTCTCTCCCCTTTTCTGTCTCATTGTCTCTCTCTCACGCTTTCACTCTCTCTCTGAGCCATTTTCACTCTGTAGTTTAAAAATCCTGTTTGGAGGTTAACTCAGTCTTTCCACCTTAAATTGCCTTTTAATCGCTTGACTTCTTGTTTTTTTTCCCAGTCTTTCTTTCCTCTCCCCTCACTCTCTTTGTTTCATTTTTCCTCTCTCTCGCTTCATTTCAGTTTAATTCAAATATGCTTCGTAGACAGCACAGGAAGGAGAGTACTGTTCTAACAACAATAAGAAAGAACAAGTGAAGCAGTAGAAGTAAGGTAGGACAGTACCCCTGTCTGCTGTGGTAGATTTACATTTACTTTAAATGAACTACTAAAAGCACTTCTAGGATTTTAGAAGTCATCGCAGCTACTTGTCTTGACAGACAGGTGAAGAGTAGAAATCAATTGGTTTGAGTGTGTTTGACAAGCTAAATTAGTATGTTGTGATTGAAATTGAGACAACTACCTTTGGTTGCAGAAGCCCCCAGTGTATATTATAGGAATATAAGACTGTATATGCTACCAGTATATGTGGGTTTATCTTGCAAATTTTACCTTTGACTTTCAGAATCTCGTTTCACAACAGATAGACCAACATGCAACATAACTTTTAAATTTCATCAAATGACATTTTCTTGTGGGTATGAAATACATGGGTCTGAAAACTTGGTGAAGTAGTGACATCCTTCTGGGGTAATTGGTGAAATGCTACAGCTAGCAAGGAAACTGCTGCTGTGGTAACACGGACAGTTCTACTCAGTC
This sequence comes from Paratilapia polleni, assembly GCA_015106735.1. NCBI lineage: Eukaryota > Metazoa > Chordata > Actinopteri > Cichliformes > Cichlidae > Paratilapia > Paratilapia polleni. The sequence continues at coordinate 40,241 of VUQI01000222.1, read as the reverse complement.
ACAAGATCTCCAGGAGCTACCCTCTGATTTGCCCACACACTCTATACTATAAATGATGGATGTAACTTTCAGGTCTGGCAGGTGAGGCCACTGTGGAAGAGCCTTAAACCTGCATTCTTTCTAATGCCTCTAACAGGGTGAGACTCTTCAGGTTGCAAAAATGTGTCAGATTTTATAGAAATCTGTGGGAAAACTGCTCTCGTCTCCCTTAGTCTATGACACCAGTAAACACTTTTCTGATGAGTTTTTGGTCTCAATTGCTATTTTCAAGCTCAAAATGGTAGTCCACAAGCCAGGTGTGGCTACATCTATCTTTTTTATTATTATTATTTTATTTTATTTTATTTTTTTATGTTGGAACACTTTGTACTAGAACAGTGGACTGAAACTCGAGTGAAAGACCACAAAAATGCTACAGCAGTATATTTGGACTCCAAGCTGAAATCTATGTGCAACATTAGAAATTAAATTTATTCCAATGGAATTGGATTCATCTCTGATTAAATATCTATGTCAAATGTAACATTTAGCATTTACTGTGAAACAGAGCTGATGAAATATGGAAACCCACTTCATTAAAGAGGACCTGTAATGCTTTTTCTTTTTTCTGCCATATATATTGCATAGTAGATATGGGAAAGTGTTGTTGAAGCTACACTAAGAAGAGAGGTGACAATCAGCGAACAGCAGTATGTCTTTATTCCGAGTAAGAGCACTACAGATGCAATTTTAGGTTTGAGAGTGTTGATGGAGAAGTATAGAGAAGTTCAGAAGGAGCTGTGTCTTTGTGGATTTAGAGAAAGCATAGGATAGGGTGCCAAGAGATGAACTGTGGTACTGTATGAGGAAGTCCGGAGTGGCAGAGAAGTATGTGAGGGTGGTGCAGGACGTGTATGAGGACGGCAAGACTGTGGTGAGGTGTGTGGTTGGAGTGACAGATGGCTTTGTGGTGGAGGTGGGATTACATCAGGGACTGGCTGAGTCCCTTCTTGTTTGCAATGGTGATGGACAGGTTGACAGATGAGATCGGGCAGGAGTCTCCATGGTTTATGATGTTCGCAGACAAAATCGGGATCTGTAGTGAGAGTGGGGAGCAGGTAGAAGAGAGCCTTGAAAGGTGGAGGTATGCACTGGAGAAAAGAGGAATGAAGATCAGTAGAAGCAAGACAGAATATGTGTGTGAATGAGAGGGAGACAAGTGTAACAGTGAAGATGCAAGGAGCAGAGGTAGTGAAGGTGGATGAGTTTAAATTCCTGGGGTCAACCATGCAAAGCAATGGACGGTGCACAAGAGAGATGAAGAAGAGAGCCCAGGCAGGGTGGAGCGGGTGGAGACGAGAGTCAGGGGTGATTTCTGACAGAAGGATAGCAGCAAGAGTGAAAGGGTAGGTTTACAAGATGGCATTGGGACCTGCTATGATATATGGTTTGGAGACTGTGGAACTGACAAAAAAGACAGGAGGTGGAGGCGGCAGAGTTGATTTTGAGCAACCAGAATGGACAGGATTAGAAATGAGTATATCAGAGTGACAGCTCAGGTTGAGCAGTTTGGAGCCAAAGTTAGAGAGGCTGAGATGGTTTGGACATGTTCAGAGGAGTGGATATATTGGGCAAAGGATGTTGAAGATGAAGCTGCCAGGCAGGAGGAAAAGAGGAAGACCACAGAGAAGATTCATGAATGTAGTGAAGGAGAACATGCAGAGGCTTGGTGTGACAGAGGATGCTGGGGATAGTCAAACCAACCAAAATCAACCAGTCTCCATATTACTGGGAAAACTAGAGCAGTTCTAGTTTAGTATAAGAAAAAAAAAAGTTGATTTATGACTTATGTTTGATTTATACCAGATTCAGACCAGATTATACCAGATTTTGCATGATTTTACATGTTCCTTGATAGTTAAAAAACAAACAACAATAAACACACATTCTCACAGCACATGCCCTAGAAAATTACACATAGCCTTATGTAGGCCATTTATGTGTTATCTAGCAGCTCGGGTGTCAGATTTCACCGTTTTAGGTGACAGACTGACAGCTGAGATGATTCTCCAGGATTACAGTTAATGTAAAACATGAAAGCCAGTCATAAATCCATCCATTTTTTTCATCATCCATTTGAGCCAACATCCAAAGACCCAATGAATCTCACAGTAATGGAGTTAATTCCAGAAGTAACTTTCTTCTACAAAGCGCAAGTAACATTTTGTGGGATAATCTGGTGGCCTACAGATTTTCTTATTCTCTCCTTCTGGTTATGATTTTACACACTTTGCTGCTGAATGTCCTGTTGTTACACTCAGCTGTGCTTTTTAAATGAAAGTGAAGAGAGTGATAACATAGTGAGAAATGTTCCAATTCAGCAGTGTGATTAATGAATGCTTCTCAAAACCTATTACTGCATTTTATTCTAAGATGTTTCCTCCTTCCGTGGATGTAGGAACTAATCGTTGTGCTTCTTTCATGCTGTACCTTTTGCCAAATGTTGGTACAAAACTGCACTTGAGTATTTACTATACGTACTCGAATCGCTTGCTAAAGTAAAACCATTCAGACTAGAGCTGGATATTATTCCATTAAAAGTACTGCATGCAAAAGTTAGAAGAAGGGGTCTGTATAGAGTCTTGTCAGATGGTTGAATAGAATTAGAAACTCTCACATCTTTCCTTTATCGGACGAGTTGGCTGCAATGGCAGTGTAGACAAATACTAGAGATGCACATTGTTGATATGTGAAAGATACTGGGAAAAGAAATCAGAGCAAACTGATGTAATATCTTCAAACAGGAGATAAAAAGGTCATATTCCTATTGTCAGTAAATTATTTTAATTATGTATGACTTTTCAGACTTACGGTAAATTGCCAGAAGTCATATGTCATATGCATCTGCAGAAAGAAATCCGCTGTATAAAGTAAGCTTCATTTAAATACCTGTAGCTACTGTTGATGTTTCACAGTGATGTATTGGATATATCTGCTCTACGTATGTGCCTTTGGTTTGTTTAACATATGATCACACATAACATTTTCTGAGTTAGTCTACATGCAAAGTCAGTCTAAAATTCCAAATGACATTTTTTTTTTCGAAGTAGCTTCTTTTAAGTAAATTTTTTGATAAGCAACTTTGATACACAATCTTGGAACGGCTAGATTTATGTGGCTTTTCGTATAGCCACATATTCTATTCCTCTTCCAGTCTATGTTTACCAAGATAAACTTTAAAATTAGACAGACTGACAGTAGTTAATGGTTTTAAGACTGCATTTTGGCAAATGCAATCCCTCTTTTGCTTCTCACATGGACTGTTTAACTGCAAGCCTGCTCAAACATGATTGGCCAGTACTGCTCAGACTACAAATGGAAACCAGATATCTTCCGGTACCAAAAAGCTTGTCCCTTGCCTACACATTCTGCATATTCATTTGATAGATGTAAGTTTTTTGAGGTTTTAGTAAGACTGGGAAAGTGCTATATGAATCCAGTCCATTTGTATTTTCAACAATCCAATACTAGAATTTTTTTTTTATCTGTAAAAAACCTGCTGTGCACTAAAGAATATGGCCAGCAAAAACAAAGGTATATTTCCAACAGCTTGGCAGCTTTTTCCCCTTTTTTTTCTACTTCCAGAATAAAGATTAAAATAATAATGCTTAAGTGTTTTAGGGAGAATAGTTTTTCCTCTCGGGCTTATTCTTGTTCATTCTGATCCCACCATTAATCAGATGGAGAAAAAAACTCCAGCGCTCCTGGTGCTGCTGTACTGGGAGACTAATTGACTTTATATTTCTTTGTATGAGAGTGTGTGCTGTGGTAATTCTTTGGTTGTGGGAACAAAATGTTCTCATAAGAAGAAAGAAATTAGGAAAATCCTCCAAAGTGGTGATTTTATCCCTTAATTAGCTAATTTAGGATGGAATTGTTCGGTTATGGTGAAGATTAGAACTAGGATTATGTAAAGGTTTGCACTTACATTGCTATGCATTGTATGTCTGTAAGGACACGTGTTAGTAAGCCTGTATGAAAGGATTGAAACTGCAGATTCCATGTTTCCTATCAAGACATCAAGACAACTGCCTTTTAGTTAAAGAACTTAGAAATGTTAGTGTTAAATATGTGTGTGAACATGCATCAGGTATTATGGCTTCATAAAGCAGCTAGATGAGATGTCACTTCTAAAAGGAGGATCTGGGACAAATCGGGAGAGAGAGAGTGAGCAGAATGACATGAAGGGAAATTGAGAGGAAGAGAGTTGGGACTTATGTATGATGAGCATAACTGGAGCGAGTAAAGAAAAGAAGCAGGATGAAGAAAATGACATGAAGAAAGAGGATATCAGTCATACATCAACCGGAGATAGATACATGGAGGAATAGGAGGCAAGGAGACAAAAGTGATAGAGGTGAAAAGAACAGCATGAGGAGAGACGAAGAAGGTAAGAACTGAAAAAATTACAATAGTGCAGTAGGTCTTTTTTTCCCTTCTTGCTTTTTATCTTTTATGGTCTCTTCTTTCCTGCATCTCTTGTTTTTCCTCCTTTAAACCTTTCCTCCCACCCCTGCTTCCCTTCATTGTATAATAACTCAATTTCTTCTTCAGTCCTGCTGTCAAGTCACACAGAGGCCAAGTGTGTGAAGGGAAGGCAGTGAGGAGATTAAGGAGAAACACAAAATATTTCTAAGTCATAATAAGTCTAACACTGTGAAGTTCTGTATTTTATTAAAAATAGCAGAAAGAAAGATGCCAAAGGTATGAGTTAGTAGAGAAAGAACTGACGAGAAAAACGGGAAAAGCATAGAGGTCTCTGGTGTGCTTCTAAGCTAGAGAGACGACCCAGAAAAGTCAGGAGTAAAAAATGGACTGCCAGGAAAGGAGGTCTATTCTATAGGGAGGAGGAAGGGGGGGCAGGTGGAGGGGGGAGGTAGAGGCTGCAGGTGTTCATTTGTTATACTGAGCAATATGGCAGCAGGGAGTGTGTTCTTAGGTGTGTTTTAGTCTGATGCAGGAACAATGACAGCGGTTGTTGCTTTAACACAAGGTTTCTCTCTACGGGGCACAAAAGCACGTCAGCAGCACCACATGGCACAGAAAGGTTTGATGAATTTCTTACCCAGAGATTATAATGCAATATGACATCCTCTTTAACAAACCAGCAGCTCATCTCTCTTTTCACACCAATGGGAATGAAAAGGCTGTGAGAAGACGAAGATCTAATGTTGGCAAATTCTCTGCGGTGAATGCCGCTCACTGCTTTGTAAAAGACAGTTTGAATTTCACTCTGAAGGCTTATTCAGATTGAACACAAAGCAAAATTGTGTGTGTTTATTCACAGAAAACCAAGGCAACAGCAACGCCCTTCTAGTCACAAGTCTTGCCACTTGACAGGCATTATTTGAAATGCCTACGGGCAATTATTTGGGCAGTAAAGGGGGCTTAAAAACTCTATGCATCAAATCACCTGTCAAATCTGATAAAAACAAGGCTTCAAAATTTGGTGTTTTTTTCCTACAAGTTATACTAATAATAATACTACACATGCATCCAACATTATGGCCTCCTTAACATCTCATCATCATCAACATCAAGAGCATTATGTATGATGCATACAGTAAGCCAAGAAAAAGAAAAAAGCACATCTGTCTCCACAATGATAATGAATACAGAAATATCATCCACCACAGAGTTGAAACTATCATGAAGCTCTGCTGTGCATATGTGTCAGCACAACAACATGATTGGCTAATGTTTCCTGTTTCAGCTGTTGATTAGCTCTTTCTGGGCAGGTGTGGGAGAACCGTCATCATTGCCATCAAAGAGTTCATCCGCAGATTTCTCTTAATGATTATTTAAATGCCATCTCTCTTCTGTATGAAGTGTCTCTGGCAGTAATGTCTGCTTGTGTAGATCTCTTTGCAGGATCCAAACAGAACCCAACATGCATTTAAAAACTTTTATTTTTTTGTAAAAGGACTCTAGACAGACCTAAGAGCATTCATATCCAAACCACATATACCAGAAAAGTAATCGTGATCCACAGTGCAGTGAATCTCTGTGACACAAGCATAAGCTCAGGTCAAGTGGAAGCATTTGCTATGTGTGCAGATGCATAGTGATGTCTTTTTGTATATCTAAACTTCAACAGCAAATATATTGTAAAAGAAATGTAACAGCAATTGTGACCAGGTAACTAAATAAATGTATCTGGCAAGTCACAAATATGTTGATACTGAATCTACTAGCAATATGTTCACTAGAAATGCATCTCTTTTGTTATGGTCATGAACACAATCTTCTAACCTACTCAAAAGGGGTTTGTTACCTCAAAAGTAATCACAAAGGGAAGTCTGGATGTAAATCGAAAGTGCTATTCTCCTGCTATCTCTGATGTTCATAAATGTGTTATTCATCAAAAATAACAAAAAAAATCCAAACATGGACTCTGAATGCAATCCACACAGTGATTAAATTGCCCCTAAATGTAATTGGGAATTCAGTTGTGTAGCAACATAAGAGTCAGGTTTGCATGAGGACAAGAGTAGGTCTGTATTTGTATGCATTCTTAGCATAAAATGCGGTTCGTACAGTTTCCTCCTTCTCCTTCATTCAGCATGATGTTAGGCGAATGTGATGTGAATGCAACTGACCTTTAAAGCAGGCAGCAACTCATGAGGTTCTAATAAAACATGAGTGACTCGCTATCAGATATCTACGGCTCATATTTATTGCAAAAACATTCTCTTGGTGTAGCATGTTTGCAAATGAATGGGCAGCTTGCTGACAGTGAGCTAGAACTATCTGGCACTCTTTGAAGCTTTCTTGTTTTCAGTGATACTAGATAATTGATGAGATACTCAGATTCAGTAAATGGATTGCCGTGCTGAACCCCCAATGTAAAACTTCTGCTCTCCAGTCACCATTTACGCTAGCAACTAACTCACTTAGTGTGCTTAAAATAACTAATGTCCTTTTAAATACCCCTTCAGATTTTAGGCTGATGTAGATCCAAACAGGGGTGCAGCGGAGACACTATAGGAAGAGATAGAAGCAAGGAGTGAAAAACAAAAGAAATCCAAAGAATTGGGAAAAGGTAAAACAAAAAATAGTCATAATAAAGAAAGGAATCGAAGGTCTGAATGATGCACTTCTACCAGGCCTGAGTGTCTTGACAGTTTGCATTGTGACAGTCTGAGAGCAGGAAGTCAAGTTGACGTGGGCTTCAAGTGGAGACAAAGCCAGACGAGACAGTCTCTGCGATTCCTCTCCAAACATACCGTTACATAATGAATGAGAGTGAGATTTCATTCTTAATGCCACAGCCTGTTAACAGCCGTGCTTTGTGTGGTAATGACAGGAAGTCACTGAGAGGCAATTTGAATGTGTTGATCCGACGAGCTTTGACAGCCACCGCCCATTGTGTCTCCTGACAGGTTAAAATCATTCCTTTCTACTCAGGCTGCTTGCAAATTGCTGTGATACAAGGGTCTTTCAGGAGTTAAATAGAAATATTAGTTAACAGGAAAAAATACTTTATATCTCTGCTTATTTTCCTCTCTTGTGCATTTTATTTTACCTATCATTTCTTTATTCTCTTTTCTTGTCATTTTTCATTGTCTTCCCTCACCTCTAACAATTTTCAACCACCATTGCCTCTAATTTTCTGCTGTCTCCTTCACCTCCCGCTCTCACCTGTCATCATTTTTTTCCTGCTCTTTTTTTCTCTTTTCTCACTCCTTTCTTCCTGTGCTGTGACCTGACTCTTCACCTCTCTGTTTTCTGACATTATGCCCGTCTCCTTTGTTGTCAAAAAGTTCAAAAGCTAGCTATGGGTTCTAGCGACTTGGGTTTTATTTTTGTTGCTTTGGCTGGGCGTCATTTTGGTGACATGTTGCATTCACCACAGTTAGTGTTTAGAATTGGAATTGCAGCCAACATAGTCCTCATACTCAGCAGATAATTAAAGTTATAATAGAAAAAGAACAGGTTTTAATGACAGGTCTGTTTTATTCAAGTGTCCCAGTAAGTCATGGGAAGTCTCCATTTCCAGTGTCCTTGTCTGACATCTATACATTTTTTTTTTTTTTGCACTGCACATACATTTTGTAGGCATTAAATGTATCAGCAAAATGTATTTTATAGTATATCCCCTCCTGGCAACCAAAACTTGATTAAGGTTCTTATGTTTGTGTTTAGGCAGCTCAAGGCAGCTTTTTAAGGGCTATGAACAAAACTGAATATTTGAAAACTCATCACTGACTTGATGCATGCTATCAGAAATATTAACTGTGATTTTTTTTAGCCAAAACTGCACTTTTTCTATATCCTTAAAGGAATAGTTTGACATTTTGGTGTTACGTCCCTGGTTAGCTAGGATAAAGGGAACATAAAACCAAGAACAATAAAGCAATAATGGTTACTAAAAAGAAGATGCAAAACCGCAAAAGAAAAACAAGAATCCAAGGGTGTTGATACAACCAAGGAAAGTAAAACAAACTGGTAATAACATGGCTGTATAATCTATTCTACAATAAGAAAGCAAAAACAAACAAACAACAAAAAAACATAATAGATATTAATCTAAAATACAACAAGTGCAACACTTCAGCTCCTAGTGTGTCTAAACAAGGGATAACTAACATTCTGGATGTAAGCATGGAAAGCCAAGCCTGGCCCAGTTTTCAGGCAGAAGATAAAGGGCTTCAGAAAACAACTAGTTAAAAAGCTTCATCAACATCTGCATAGTACAAACTCACTTCAGTTTACTACCAAACAGAATCTACAAAGTAAAGAAGAGTAAACAGTGAAGTACAAGAGACTCAGAGGCAGGCTACTCACATTATATCACTGTCCCCCTTGAATGACATCAATGCCTCCCTTAAATTAGATGTCAGCAACAAGGTGAGTTTGCTGATTGGTGAGCTGGACAGGGTGCCTTTCCTATCAGGGTCGAGTGAAGCCTGGAAGCAGACTAATTGGCACTTGGGTCCAATCATGGTTCAAGGACTGCACAGCAGGATCTACATATGATGAAAACACAGAAGAGGCTAAGCAGATGGGAGGCATTGGTCAGGGCCATAACTTTTGGTAAATGTTCTTATTTGAGTGCTAGATGAGATTTATTACCACCCTCATATCTGTATGTTTAAATTAGGGCTACAGCCAGCAGCACTCATCCACCCTGTCCCACTCCCTGTGACATCTCTCCAGTATCACAGACTTTATTAGGGCTGAATGCCAGACGCTGGAATTACTTTATTACTTATTAGTAATAAATCTGGCTTAAACGCAAAATGTTTATATATAGTTTTGGATGTTTTAATTTGTACTGAACACATAAGAGAAAATGCATCACAACCACAGCTGTTTCATTCTACTCTTATTTAATAAACTGCAGTGCTTGCAAATGATCCCTTTTCATGATACAGCATGAAGATCAACATAAGATTCAATTCAATTCAGTTTTATTTATAACGCCAAATGACAGCAACAGTTGCCTCAAGGCATTTCATATTTTAGGGTAAAGACCCTACAATATTAGACAGAAAACCCAGTCAGATGACCCCCTATGAGCAAGCACTTGGCAACAGTGGGAAAGAAAAACTCCCTTTTAACAGGAAGAAAACGGAGAACCAGGCTCAGGGAGGGGAAGATCCAACTACTGAAGTCTTAATTTCATAGTAATAACACTCATGTTCCTTTCTTTGGTATCATAATGCTTATAAGATCAAGCTACAAAAACTTAAATGCTTAGAAAATTATCTGATCCCATTATTGGGTCTAAGCAATGAAAGTAATTTAATCTAATAATGTTATAATCTGCTACATTACACATCAGATACCTTTCAACTAACATCAGGTTAACCAGTGCTTTTTGTCTCTGCTGTTGTCTCTGCAGAAGTGTTGCCGGTAAGTAATTGAATATAAAGATGCTCATTGGCTCTAATTAAATTTTTTATGGAATTCTATGGAATGTGTCATTTAAATGAATGTCAGAAATTGTTGTAAAGATGTATTTATAATGTGCACTGACTCCACAAGCAGCATTTTATAGCTTCAAATCTAGTATGATGTCCATTGCTTACATGCTTCTGAATGTTTGAAGAGATTTTGTGAGCTGAAACAGTTCCATCATCACTGTTTAAACATATATTCACTGATATTTTGGCATTTACAATCCCCTGGGAATCAGTTTTACCACCAAGAATTTTCTTTGTAAAGGCACCTTAAGGACACAATGAGTCTTGTGGTTATATCATGGTAGTTCGTCAAAATAGATATTCACAACCTTCTGTCTAAAGGTTACTGTACATTAAAAGATTATTTATTTTACTGTGAGAAAGGACTAATTAAAATAAATAAAACAACACACGTGTTAGACACTTTTCATTTCACAATAAAACATGCAGCCTTTCTTTTTTTATATGTCCGTAGTTAGTGTGTCCTTGTTTTTGGTGAGTAAACATTTTAGACAAACCAATGGTGCACACAGTGGATTATCAATAATCCAGCAAAAGCAAGACCATTTGTCATCTGGCACAATGAAATTTTTAAACTGTAACAGCTGTTAGTCCATCAGAGTGAGCTTGGATTAGGTGGGTCAACTAAATAAACTTTGAAAAGAAGTTTTGTGATGGTTCCTACTTGTACCAAAAAAATATTTTTTTTTCAGGTCAAGTCTAAGTTATGGTGTGCAAAATACTGTGTGTGTATGTAAGACTAAATATTGTGGTGAACGTTTCCTTAAAAATGGCCTCTGGCATCAGTATAAAATAATTTCATTATGGATCTTATTCAACTTTGGACCATTTCTTTCTAATTTCATTGTCATTGCTATACTTGATTCTTCAGAGTCCATTTCCAAAAGCCCTTGCTCAAGCATTTTCCTCATTTTATAAAAGTCCTTGTTGGAGCCTCTGCTTCCATTCTGGACCAGTTATTCCTCTTCACTGCCCTGCGGTTCCAATACAGACCTTGGCGAGAACAAATCACTATAGTGCCAGCTTTAATAGAGGATAGAGGACTCTCTTGTGTGTACGTGAGAGTGAGCGCTTACACAAGTGCTTTTTGTGTGCACATGTGAGTCCTTCATCAAAGAACTAGCCAAAATCATGTTAAATTTATTTCTTTGGAAGGACCAACAAAATTGGTCCCCCTTAAAGTGATTTATTCTCCCAGCAGCAACACAGGAAAACTGTCCAGTCATCGCTTGTAAGTTGAAAAGGAAGAGGACACAGAGGCCAAAAGAGGGGCTCGAATTGATCAGGATCTTACCAGTGGTAATGTGCTGGATACAAACAGGATGTATAGCAAGTTACTTTGGTCCTGATCAACAGAATTATCTAAGCATTAGTCTGATAAGACAATTCTTCACTAGAGCTGGCTATATGTGGACTTTGATATGATTTCCCTTCAGGTTTTCAAGGAAACTGTTTGCATACATACAACTAAACTGTCTCTTAAACATATAAAAGGTGATCTTATTACCTTTTGCCATCATGAGGTTCACATTAGTTTTTTGGTGTCTACACACCTCTGTCCTCTTCAGAATAAATTATAATCATTTGACTATTCAGTGACTGGATGTAAGGATCTTTTTTTTTTTTATCAAAATAAAACATTTTTAAAAAGTCCTAGGTTACTTTTTCAAGTACAGGCAAAACATGGCATGAAAGTGTCTGTGTACTAGATGCAAACATAGAGATACGAAGAAGCATTTTAACCTAAAACCATGTTCATTTTTTTCTTTTAAGGCCCCTGTAATTATAACATATGCCAGTGGATTCCTGTGTCCTCATCTCTGCGTTTACCCATAAAATATCACAAAGGGCTGATTTTGTAAAACAGCAGATCTGTAATTTAAAAACTGATGTTTTACCATCAGTTTGTTCATGTTAGATTTCATTCAATAAGGAACTGTGTCTTCATTTTAACGTTTTCACTACCCAGGATATCTAAATGTATAAAATGACGATGATGAAATATCATACACTTTGTATTGTCTATAATTTTGAAAACAATTAAAAGCTGAGTGTGTCATGTGCCTTTCTGCTCTTAGTTTGTTATAAACTACATATTTATGAATCCTTTGGCTTGTAATAGTGAAAAAAGAAGTTTAGTTTATGGGGTTTTTCTGACAACGAGGATACATATAAGTTGTGTAATTCTCTGGAAAACCATTTATCACTTTGTTAAATTGCTTCAGTGACACAGTACTTAGAGTTTAGAGGAA
>VUQI01000222.1:0-22613 GCA_015106735.1 Paratilapia polleni | reverse complement strand
TTGCTGCTGCTGTCAGAGCCATGCTGCCTTAAACTGTATTGGTATAGTCACACACCTGCTTATCTGCAAATGTTTATTTTGTCAAATTTTTAGACATTTTGCCAGTAAATGTTTCAAATTCACGTTAGAAGACTTATATTATGACAGATGCTGGCTCTCTGTAGAAATATCTGCCTGAGTGATTTAGGCCACAAGGTATGACCTACCTTGTCTGCAAGTCTCCCTGTCTGTCAGTCAGTATGTTGGCCAGATAAGTTGTCTGAATGGGGAGCGGCTATTTTTGTATCTGTTCTGCTTTCATTAATATCCCTCTGCTGGGAGACAAACTAATGAGTCCTGGCTCGCTGATTGCTACATCACAACTTTTGTGCGTCACCTCAGACACTTTTTGTGCTACATCACAGCGGGTACTCTTCATCACACACTGTGAACTACATTCACTAAAAATGCAGGAGGCTATTTTAGATTGGGGTGAGATTTTACTTTTATTCCTTTTTTTCTCTTTCAGAGGTGCAGAACAGAGAGGACAAAAGACTGGGAGAGTTGCCCTTGCAGAGATTTAAATAGAGATGACATTTAGGATATTGGGAAAATGGTGTTCACCTTTCAAGAGCATTAGGTAAATCTTATGACTGGTGGGAATGATGCCCAATTCTGAAATTAATTCCTTACTTTTACAAAGATTTACATTTTTTTTTCTCCAGATATTTGATTACCTTTTAAACTTTTTGAGGTTAAAGAAAGGACAAACTCACTTGCACTTGGACCAGGGTTGGGGATGTAGTAAAAGAAAGGAGAGAAATCAGGCTGACAGAGTGGACAGAAGCAACCTTTGCAATGAGCTTCCAGATTTCAATGGCTGCACCAGCCTTAAGACCTGAGGCATCTGGAAACAAATAAACAACAGCAGCTGGTCTCAGAAGGAAAAGTGGCCTGGCTTGGCTTTCTAAGCAGATGCTGGCTGGCCAACATCTGTCTCCTTATACCAGTAAACATTTGTGTTTCAGGGTCATTATACCTAAATTGAACCAAAACAAGCCAATTTTTACAGAGACTATCTTGTTTTTGTTGATGTTGTTTGGCAGATATGATTAGAAAGAAATTGTACATGTAGCAGCTGTATTCAATTTAAAATATGTCTCTTAATTTGCTTTGGATTAATGCAATTTGAAGGTCAAATGAATTGTTTTTCATTTAAATACATATATGTTGGTCTAATGAATGGTAAGTTATTGTTGCAATTTGAGATAAGCTCTCCCTTTTGGTTTGAGTTTTGTGGCATGACATATTTTTGTACCTTTAAGGCACAATTATTCCTAAATGAAAGAGAAAAGAGGTAAGAGAAGTTTTCTTATGTGGGGTACAAAGATAGGAGAAATACCATCAGACAGAAGAAGCAGAAAAAAAAAACATCAAGGCAGAGAGAAAAAGGAGTACAGCAGGTCCACTGCAGCATGAAAGCCATTTGAACAGGTGTGTAACTGATTATCCACAACCTGTTTGATGTTTTGAAATCCTGCAGGTCAGCCATCTTTAATGAAAATGAATGACTGCACATCTTTGATTTTCAGTGATTTTTGGTTTTCACCAACTGTCTACTAGGCATATTTGGGCCTATACCTTTGGTCCTTATGGCTCTGAGTCAGCTCTGCGAGTCAGATTTGGCTCCTAAGTCCAGAGGCTGAGTTGACATGGTTTATGGCTGTGTGGGCCAGATGTGGCCCAATTGTTGCAGCACACCTGACATCCAGCCCATATGAGGTGGACTTGTGGTTGAGTCTAGGCAGCCAGACTCACCCTGAGTCAACAACATCAGTCAATGCTAAACATGGCCTATAGAAAACTGTAGACGTATTCCACATTTGGGCTGATCATTGGGCGCTATCTAGGTCAGTAGAATCTTTCCTGTGTGTTTAACTGTATATAAAACTGTATAAGTTTTCTGACATTTTTGGGACTTATCGATTGGCATTAACTAATAGATGCAACTACAGTTTAAAGCACAGAAAGAGATGCAAAGTTGCAGGCAGACAGGATAAAAGAGAAAACATTGCAGGACTAATGATATGTGCAAAGTGTGTGAGACAAAGAGAATCAGTGCAGAAATGTTGCAAATAAGAAAAACTGTCAGTCTTCTAAATTTTAATCTTTTATCTTGATTGCCTGGCAAGATTGCCTTTCACTCTGCTGCAGATAAAGCATGTTGAATTGGATTGAAGTGAACAGAGATAATATCCCATCAGTGGCATGAAAAGGGTTGAAGCAAACCACAGTGGTAGATGTGTCTCCGGCCATTACCCACCTGCTGTATTAGGTGTGTAACTCTACTCTGCCTCAATACACCACCCATGACAAGAGGTGACAGGGGGTTACAGACATACAAACCCACCCACCCACACACACACACACACAGTCTAATTTCCTTCACTTCAGAAGACATTACATTAACTTAAATCCATTTCCTGCAGACTCACTGTAACCATACTTAACCCATAATCTTAACCTCAAACTCAACTTAAATCTAACATTTTCTTCAGCCAAGTCTTTATCCTAAAATTAAAGGAATTATACCAACAATCTGTTTATACCAACAGAGTTTTTGTCCAAAAAGGAAAAGTCATGTTTCCACAAGATTTGTGTCCCCATAATATAACAACATAATGGAAGTACACACTTGCGCGCGCGCGCACACACACACACACACACACACACACACACACTAAAGCAAGCTAATAATATGCCTCTGTGCTAAAATGCTCACAGAACATCCTCACCACTGCCTCGGGTTTGACTGCAGTCTCCATAGTAATGGCATCTGTGTCCATGGCAACCATGTCTGTGTCACTGCCGGTGACACAAGCTGTGCCCAAAATCACTTCCTCATTCACTCATTCATCACTCTCTGTGTAAAAATAAATACTAAGCAGTACAGCAGTAAATTAAGATTTTTATCAGAAAACAAAAGAAAACGTGTGTGGTGGCAGACACATCTGCTCCTCCTAACTGTTTTTCTTGGCTTATTGTATCTATAACATAAATTAACACATTTGTCAAGAAGGAAGCTGTAATGTCATACAACTGTGCACATGCACAGCAGAATTAGAACTTGTGGAGAAAAAAAGCTTACTAAAACTTTTCTGGGGCAAAATCAGCAAACTTTTAAATCTATTTTTAAAACTCATATTTGATTAGTTTTTAGATCCCAGTGACAATCGAAATCAAAGTTATGCCACTCTCCGTATTCATTTAGATAAGGGCTTTATGATAACAACCCACATAACTGCTTGGTGTTGTTACCAAGATGGCTGCTAAGTGGCAGACTTGCTTCTTGCTTTCTTTTTCCACTGTTAGACTTTTAGAGCGCAATATGGTGTATAAATTTACTGCTTGAAATTCAAACACAGAGAAAATGGTGGAGGGCTAATGGCCTATTCTACAGTAAAGAGGCTGTGATTTCCAATGCAGCCACAGTGGGTATCCTTTTGCCATGTGCCACAGTGACAACTGAGTGACACGTTTCTTGAATTTGGAGAAGTACTGGAAGTAAACAAGTTGCCATTACTGTGGTGGCTTCTCCTTGCAATGTGCATGCATTTGAATGCAAGCTATCCTAAGAAGTGTACCATTTTCAGCTTTCAACTGAATACAAAAGAATTTCACAAAGAGTGCTCCTGTCTGATAACAAGATTTTGCCAGAAGTGAACTAACAGAAAGGACGTAGTTCCCAATAACAACAACATGGAAGATTTTGGTAAACCATACTCAATCTCACTACTATGCAGCTGCCTAGCTAGTGATATGGGTAAAGTCAGCAAAGTTAACACCACTCAGCTGATGTTAGTGGGTTAACACTCAAAGCTGCATACTTTAATTGCTATATCAGCTGTATCATTGATTACAGTGCATGTAAACACCAATGGGGACTAGCATTTAAAGTCAGCAGTTAGCAGAACTGTAAGAGCAACAAATATAAATTGTATGCATTAAGTAGCATTTGAAAGGCTTTGCAAACATAAAATATCCAACAACATTTTACTAGACGTCTGAGACTTCATTAAGGCCTTTTAATGTTAACTGGATGCTGGTGAAGACTAGCAAGACTTGTGACTGTTGTTACTACAATAGTTTGGCTACAGGATTGGGAGTAAAGCAGATTTGGTTGCTCGTAAATCCAGATGCAGGCTAAGATTAGGATTAGGAAGTTTATTTTTCAACTCTAAAGGTTTTTATGTGGCTATTCAGGTTGCTCAGCATGTCACATGCATTAAATCTGCATTTTGACCCATTTTCTGCTGCTTGTTATCTTAGAGTTTTAAGCTTGTATCTTAATATAAATCACTCTGAATGGGAAAAAAAAGATTATATAAATACTTGAGACAAAAACTGTAACAGATGCATACTACAGACTATGTATGTCCATGCGCATATTGGAGGACCAGGCTATGTTGGTATAATTGCTGCTACACGTTGTGGCACTCAGTCAACAGGACTATATGTGTCCTGGCTCTGATCCACACTTGGCTGTCCTGTTTGTTGGCTTTGGTGGGAGCAAACTTTGATCAGTTTGCTGAGAATCAGGTTCGGTTACTGTAGGTAGTGTAGCTTTGGGCAATTGTTTGCCCAGAGAAATCTGGTTCACTGGTTAATACAAGTTTGTCTAGAGTGAGTTTAGGCCACTGATTGTTTAAACATGGAGGCTTCACTTTGTTGCCAATTCAAGAGTATAATTGCCATTCTAAATGAAAAATCCCTCTCTTATCCCCTTAACATTCACAACTTTGTGTTACTAAAAGAGACTAAAACGTATGAGTTTGAGCCTGTAAATGAAAAAAATTTTTTTTACAAAACTATTTTGCTGTGTATATATAATTATTATTGTTGCCATGGTATTGGTATCAAATTTGCTGTCTTACACCAGGTGTAAGGCTTTGTGCTCGCAAATTGTGCCATTCAAGGGAGCAGAATTTTCAAGGGGTTACACAGTTCCCTGCAGTTCACTGAATTAAAGCACTTCTTTCTTGAGCCACTACTGCACTGATTTTCAACTATTACACAAGGAACAAATCCAACAAGCAGCTATAGACTTAAGGCAGAAATAAGGTTAAAAAGGGATGTGTCGCAGTGACTTATTCCAGGGTCATACCGCTTAAAAACCATGAGGTGGCCTGTGACCTGTATATATACACCGATCAGGCATAACATTATGACCACCTGCCTAGTATTGTGTTGGTCCCCCTTTTGCTGACCATACACAACAAACTGCAATGCATGTATTCTGACATCTTTTTATCAGACCAGCATAAACTTCTTCGGCAATTTGAGCTACAGTAGCTCGTCTGTTGGATCAGACCACACGGGCCAGCCTTTGCTCTCCATGTGCATCAATGAGCCTCGGCCGCCCATGACCCTGTCACCGGTTCACCACTATTCCTTCTTTGGACCACATAGATACTGACCAGTGCAGACCGGGAACACCTCACAAGAGCGGCAGTTTTGGACGTGCTCTGACCCAGTTGTCTAGCCATCACAATTTGGCCCTTGTCAAACTCGCTCAAATCTTTACGCTTGCCCATTTTTCCTGCTTCTAGCAACTTTGACGACAAATTGTTCACCTGCTCCCTAAAATATCCCACCCACTAACATGTGCCATGATGAAGAGATAATCAGTGTTATTCACTTGACTTGTCAGTGGTCATAATGTTATGCCTGATTGGTATATACCTGTAATGCCTGTAAGACACTTCATGTGAATGGTAATATCTAGTTTTTGGTAATATCTTCTAGTTTTATTAAAATATGCTTATTTAACATGTGGCTAAAATCAAACCTAATCGTTATTTTATCCCTTAGTTGTTTGGTGGTTTGTTTGTCTGTTAAGAGGCATGAAAGATTAGTGTCCCTTGTTTAGTTATGCAAAGACCCTTGTTAAGTGTTCATGTCCCTTGCTATGTATATTTTCTGTCTAAAACAACTGTTGTATGTCAATATCAAATGAACAACAACTGCTATATGGAGACAATGCCATTCTAGGAAGTGGAATGTGTGTGCCCAAAAAAGGACATTGCATCTTGTACATCACAAACTCACAAAAATATGTGAAAGCGATGTGAATCACACTGAATAAATCTAAGAACATTTAAGTATTCTTCTTTCTAACAACAGTGTCTTTGTAGTTTTCTTAAACATTTCCTTTGTTACCTTGACTTTTTTCCCTTCATTTATAATTATCTGGCCCACAGGCTGTACTGACTTTAGTGTTAATGGATGACAGTGCTTCTGTGGACTAACACAGGAGATAACTGATCATATGGAACCAGTCAGCAAGCAGAAGCAGTAACCCAAATCTGCCAACGTCCTGTCCCACATGAACACGATAGAAATAGCACCATTCTAGGTCGCTCTTTAATAATTGCAGAACTAACTTTCACAGCACTGTGCCCATGTATTTCTGTGTGAGAGTGTGAGTGTAGGTATATTTCATTTGGTTGATTTTAGCCTTTATCCAGTCATTTAATCACTTTTAGCATATATTCACTCAGAAAAACACACTAAGCTTCCTCATGGAAATTACTAACATTACAGTTTCACAAAAATAGTGTGGCGTGGTCTCGATTCTGTTTAAGACTGGTGTGTGTGTGTGTGTGTGTGTGTGTGTTTGTGACTGTTGTGAATGTGTGTGTCTTAGTGTGTTTTCCTTGCGGGTGTCCTGACCATTAAAAGGAAAACATCTTTCCTGTCCTGTCCTAAAAACAAGGTCAAAGACCTCCTGCTCAAGCACTTCATTATAAACTAAACCATCATCAACACACATGCACAAACACACACACAGGACACCTTGAAGCCAGAGATTGGTCCCATAAAGTGCGCAGTGCATCGATTTGTGGTCTATTTTGCAACAAGATGTATGTCCCTGCTCTAAGGAGTAATCGAGTGCTTTTGTCCTTGGCCTTGTTAAATTTCTCATCTCTCTGGTCGTCCTTCTTTTGACACTGATGAGGTCATAGCAGGACAGACACATAAACAGCTTGAACAAAACCATGAGATCCTCTTCTGTTTATATTTTCCAAAAAGCAGACATGTTCTTCCAAATAAAATATGAAAAATAAAAAACTAGAAGAAAATCCTGCCATAAAAATGCCAATCACATGCAGTCAATCACTTACTTTAAAGTTTGTTCTTTTAGACTGTTATATGATCAGCTAGTGATGGTGTGGCATCCTCGCCACTAGATGATCATTTTGAGAACAGTGTCTTGTTGTACTCTGTTGATGCATTGGGATATGTAGTTGAAAGTGATCCATCTTATTGGCTTTTTGTTATTATTTATTTATAAATGGATTAAAAAAATGTCAACAAAAATCTGCAATGAACTGAAAATCCTAACCTAGTAATACTAGTAGCACCACTGTATACATGTTCAAGCAAGGGACTGTACAAACTGAGACAACTGTAAAAAATTTTAAAGCTAGTAGACATACACAACACTGTACTCTTTCCACATGTGTAGTAGCTGAATTTAGGATTTCTTTTTTGTGTTTGGTTCCCTGCAGTGGATACAGATGGCAGGAAGTTGAAGGGAGCCATCCAGAGGAGCACGGAGACGGGTCTGGCTGTGGAGATGCCCAGTCGGACTGTTCGCCAGGCCAGCCACGAATCCATAGAGGACAGCATGAACAGCTATGGCTCCGAAGGGAAGTGAGTAACAAGTTCAGCACAAATACAACATTCAACACAACCCTAAATCTGAATAAAACAAAAAAAACAAAAAAAACATGCACGTTCTGGTAAAATTACATGAACTCACACTTTTTCTTTTTCTTTTTTTTTTTTTTACACAAAAAAGCAAAGAAAAACAAGCTACAGACTGTAGTCTGATTACATTATGCTCTCTGACTCTCCTCCCTTGAAGTGAAACATGTAACTCCACTATGTTTTTACAGTTCATTTTTTTAACCCTGCTTGGATGTTTGTTTTTGTTGCTGTTAGTGACCCTTTCTGACTTTTTTCTTTCTTGATGTTAGCTGTTTAGGAACAATTTCCTAACAAAAGTTAGGGTGCAGATTGGATTTTTTTGAATTCATCTGGGATGTGGGACAGCCTATTTGCACTTTAAACTCTGTCTATGAAATTACCACAGACTTTATTTTGAAAATAACAGGGCTGGTTTTGCAAGGATGCAAATTCAGTTTATTCCAAATTTACATGAAATGAGTAAATAAATTTGGGTGTAACAGAAATTCAGAGAATTGTTTGCTTTGGTGGAGGTTTTACTATCAGAAGATGGCTTCATGCCTTTGCATTTCCATGTTATTTTCTTCATCATGTTAGTGTTTCTATTATCCATCATACAGAAAAAATCAGCAGGGATTTTTGATGCATAGCGAGAGAGAGAGCATACAATCAAACCAAGTGGAAAAGCACCTATGACATCAGCAGTAATAGTGTAGTACTACTGAACACACTCATACACACACACGGACACATGCAAATCAGTGCCAACCTGGCTACCAGCTTGAATTCCTACTGTTACATAACAAGACAAGTCAGACAGACAGACTGATGTGGGCTGGGAGGGTTTAAAGAGGAACAGGGGAGGGACGAAAATAACAAGGGGATGATTGCATCATTGAGCATGTTTGCATGCATATTAATATTCCATTTATATTTGGAATATGCAAATACGTTGTTTATGAGTTGCTGCTTGAAAACATGGATTACTCTGTATACCGTATAAAACGGTAGCTAGATTTTAATGATGCTAGCTTATATATTGTTTAGTGGCAACAGCAAATCCTTTTTAATGACGAATTAATCCAACAGCAGACATCAGTCAGAGTCTACTTATACAGCTATATGGAAAGAAGGAGAAGAGAAAAAACAACCGTATTGATTGTTTCATAAATACTCTGTGAGATCCACACTGAAGCCTTAATCGGTATGAGGTTGAAAAATAATGGAGGCATCAGAGTCACAGATACAAAAAAAACAAAATGAGAGTGACAAAGAAAGCATCAGGAAGAGAAAGAGGGCAAAAAAAAATCTGTGTTCACACACTGAGCCTGTTTGATTTAGCTTACTCAGACTCTACAGTATTTACTTATTTTAATCCAAATCCAAGTGGCCTAAGCTAAAGACACACCACAAATGGAACACATCATATTGTTTTTAGCTCTGTCTTAAATTGAGCACTGTCTCTCAACACCTATGCATTTATACATAAATATATTAATTAAAAACACAAATATAGTTTAAAATGCAATGCCACCTTGGTCATAAATGTTTCTAAGTAGTATTTCTATTTAAGTGTTTAGCCTGACATAAAAAAAAGTTGACATACCTGCAAAATTGACATGGACATGTATTTATTTGTTTTCCAATAACAGCCACACCAAGCAATAAATGATTTTTGAATATGTTCAGGCAAACATGGCACATGGGTAATGTTAGCTTGTGATATTATAGTTAGATGTAAAAAGATAATTTTGTTGTCTAAACACACATTGGAATCAGGATGCACTTCCTGGTCTCAAAGTGCTGTGCTTTGCACACCCTCCATGTACCCTGATCATCTCTCTTCATACCATATCTGGTTGACCATATCCATATCTATTTTTGGGAAGGGGACAAGAGCCAAACTAAATAATTATGAAATAAACAAAATAATTGTCTTTTTTTTTCCTCACATGGCTTCTGTCACATTATAAGTACACTATGGACAAAAGTATTGGGCCACATCTCATTCAGGTGTTCAGGTGTTTTTAGTCCCATTGTCACAGGTGTATGAAATTAATCACCTAGCCATGCAGTCTGCCTTTACAAGCATTTGTGAAAGAATGGGTTGTTCTAAAGAGCTCACTCAATTCCAGCATGGTACTGTAATAGGTTACCACCTGTTGCAGCAAGTCAGTTCATGAAATTTCTTCCCTGCTAGATATTCCACGATCTACTGTAAGTGGTTTTATTGCAAAGTGGAAGCACTTACAGTAGGAACCACAGCAATTCAGCCACAAAGTGGCAGAGCACGGTCACTGTGTGCTGAGGTGCATAGTATGTAAAAGTCTGCTGACTCAGTAACTGCAGAGTTCCAAACCTCCTCTGGCATTAACATCAGAAAAAAAACTATGCACTAGGAGCTTCATGGCATGGATTTAGATGAAGGTGTAATGTGTAGGAGGCCCATTACTTTTCCATAGTCCATAGTATTTTTTTGTATAGTTTTGTGCAATATAAAAGGTGTATGTGAACATGCTTGGCAGCTGTAGGAGTTACTGTTTTGTTTTGTTTTTTTACTTTTTTTTCTTTGTAATATTCAACATATACTGTAGCAAGCATCCGTGACAAAGTGCGTGCTTACATTTGGGCATTTGGGCAGCAGGGATGACCTCAATACCCCATCTCCACCCCGGTTCACTACTGTACAGAACTGCTGTTCTAGGTATTAGAGCAAAAGCGAATGAGTCTTCACTTGGGTACTTTTGGTCACACTTATGAAACAAATTATTAGAGAATCTAAGCTGCACCCCAACTCCGACTAAATATATTTAGTTATCTTCTCCATGATTGTCTCATTTAGTTTTTTTTTCCATCACAGTCTTTTTTATATTAAAAGTTTAATTTTTCTTTTAAATACACACCAAAATTGCATTAATGTGTTATATAAAAAAATAGATTCTGTCAAAAACTAGGACTCTTTAAAATCTGTGTATGCTCCAAGCTGCAAGCAACACTACATAGAAGGGAACAACAATTGACTCACTAAGCTGGCTGCACCACTGCATCATTTAAATCATCAGCAGCAAACCACTGCTTGTCTTCCTGTCTGTCTGTGTTTCCGTCTTTACGTCAGCTGTTTGGCTCAGTCTGCTGATTGAAAAGCTCCATCGCTCCCTATGCACTGTCTTGAATAAGCACTTTGTTAGCTAACACCATCCAATCACACTTATGAGCTTATTGATTTATGGTTGGAGCAATTCAGGTCCCAGTGAATGTGTGTGTGTGTGCTGATTGTGGTGATGGAGCTAAATGGAAATGGGTTTCTCTATGTAAGAGAGACCTTTTTTACACAAGTGTGACTCTTTTTTAAAAGGATTCATCATTTTAAAAATCAGTAAAAACATGTTGACATTTTATTGGGTTCATGTTGTAAAATTAAAATTTACTCCTTTTTCTCCTGGCAACCAACCCTTTGCCGACACTGCAGAGTACTGTTTCATCTGCAGTGTGACTCTTTAAATTTTTAAAGTGCAGCATGTGTAGCGCTTACAATGATAATGGTAGCAGAAAACATAAAGGTAGTCCTGCTCAGATTACATTTTATCGACACAAATAAGACATTTTTTTTAACCAATGTATTTGTAAAGTTGCAACAAATATCTACAGAATGAATCAGCAAAATGATGGTAGACATGGAATAATAAAGGTGCAGATGTTCTTGTATGGCAGTTTTAAGTACTTTTAAATTACAGTATATTCTGCCCAGCAAAAGCATAAAATCTGTAAAATTTAGATGCAAACTGCACAAAGAATTTTCACTTTATGAAAACCAACTAAATGCAGCACCAGTTCCTCACTTTCGTTCACTTATATTCACATCATATCAAATTACAGCAAATAACTTTAACTTCATAAATGATGACAAAACTGTTTTGTTCTGAATTGCAGTGCAGCACAAATATACTGAGTAGTTTGAGATCTTATATATTTATGCTTTTCCCAGCGTGTCATCTGTCCGCAGCATGCAATTTACATTGAACGTCATATTTCTGCGAAATAGCTGTGTAATCCCCAGATGTGCCCTACACACTAACATAATCTAAAGCTCAGGATTTTATCACCCAGTAATACCCACTCAGCTAATGTTGTTTGACTTATTGCATGTCTTTGCGTGCATGCACACATACCTCATTAGAAACAGAATTTCTTCAATATGCAAATGTATTAATTGATGTATTATGGTAATTGCATGTATGCATGGCTTTAATGCCTAGTGTATTACATCCATGTACAAAGCTCACAGAATCAGAAAAAAAAGAATGTATGCGGTCAGCTACTCATATGAACATACACCAGTCAGCCACAACATTAAAACCACTGACAGTTGACGTGAATAATGTTGATCCTTAAATGGCAACATAAGGTTCTCTTTGGAAACTGTGCTTCCTGGCATTCATGTGGATGTTACTTTGATGCATACCACCCACCTAAATAGTATTGCAGATATGGCCTCCCCAAAAAGGACAATGCACCACATAAGCCGCTCTAGGATGACTCAAGGTAAACAACAAAGAGTCAGAGGTGTTGCTCTGGCCTCCAAACTCCCCAGGTCCCAAGCATCCATGGGATGTATTCAAACAACACAAGTGACAAGATGTAAATGAGAGTTTGGGATTATCTTTTATCCATTAAAATTCACATGTAATTATTTAATATCTGCTGCCACCTGAATGCAAATAGCTAATTTAAATGATTGTTTGTGTTGATTACACTGGAAGACTATCTTCTTAATTGTTTTGTAATAAAGGAGTGTTTGCCTGTTCATTCTGCAGTTATTATTAAAGGTCAGCTTTTGTGTCTTTGTGTGACTTTGCTGGAACAATCTAACAAGTGAAGACAAAGTCAGCATGAAATGTGAAGTCTAAAAAAACAAAAAAAAAAAAACATGATTTGTTCCTTATATGTGCAGCTAAGTACTCTTGTGAGAGTGGGGATAATTTAAAATCGAGCAACCATAAAGTATAATAAAGTATCAAAGTGAAGGCAAGGTGGAAAAACATGTAGGTTAAAGAGGAGAAGAAGAAGAAAAGAGGGGAATGAAAAAGAGATAAAAGTAGAGACAAGGAGAGAATTTTATCTCATGGGGCTCAAAGCAGCTGCAAATTGCATAATCTGAGAAAAAGGAGGAGAGAAAGAGGGAAATGAGAGACTAATGAGAACTCTGGAGAGAAAGCAGAGAGGTGAAAGGAAGCGAAATGACAGTGAAAGAGGGACGTGTAGTTAATCTTTCCTGTCTTTGTTTGCTCACCCTGTGGTTGGGAACATGGTTAATCACTTTATTCAGAACCAACACATCCTTAAAACTAAACAACAGAATGGGTCGACTGCCAGTGGCTCTAAGTGGCTGTTAGAGAATGGTGAATTATGTGACATCTATTACTTTCTCTACTCACTTAGATGTTTTTGAGTGATGAATAAATTCTCCACAGAAGCAATAGTCACATTGCGCATTTGTCGCTAAATTAAACTATTGCCAGCGTCCAACTCCTGAACAGTCCATTGTTCAATTTTATGTATATTTGGAGGTCGTATTTCACTCATAGCTGTCATTCACATTGGAGATACACATTTACAATGTGTATTTACATGTAATTGTACATGTATTTACTTGTATTTTACATTCACATATCATGTATTGGGCAAAAAGATATCTTGATGTACCTTTAAGCCCAATCAACATAAACTATATGGGCAAAGTACTGGGACACACCTCTTAATTTTTTAATTCAAGTTTTTTGGGTCCCATTTCCATTGGTGTATAAAAATCAAGCACCTAGCCATACAGCCTGCCTTTACAAACATTTGTGAATGAATGGGTTGTTCTAAAGAGCTCACTGAATTCCAGCGTGATACTGGGATGCCACTATTGCAACACAGTTTGTGGAATTTCTTCCCTCCTCCATATTCAACTGAAAATGTTATTACTGCAAAGTGTTTAGGAACCACTGCAACTCATCCATGAAGTGGCAGACCACGTAAAGTTACAGAGCGGGTCCCTGAGTGTTGTGGTGCATAGTGCGTAAAAGTCACCAACGCAGATGCTGGGATAGCTCACTGGGTTAAACAGGGGACCCATATGCTGTAAGGCTGTTGCAGCTGCCTTGGTTCAATTCTGCCCTGGGCCATTTGCTGCATGTCTTTCCCCTGATCTGTTGTTGTAATAAAGGCTACTGCCCCACCCCCCAAAAAAACAAAAATAACTGAAGAGTTCTAGATCTCCTCAGCACAAAGACTGTGCAGCAGGAGCTTTGTGACATGGATTTGAATGGTTGAGGATCTCCTGTAGGTGGTCTGTTGCTTTTGTCTATATAGTGGATTTATAACCGCCTCATATGTCAGTCTTTAGTATCCTTTGCTTTCAGTCGCATGCCTTGAAGTTGGGAAAAGTTTAACTTGGGACCCGCCCACTCTGCCTTGCCATAGGCCTCGATTTTTTGCCTATCATCACTTGAAGTCGTTGAATGTGGTCTCCATTTACCACTTTGCTGCTAGTCACTTTTTGTGTGAACACCCCTTTAGAGGTACAATGGCTTGTCAGTACCCTCTAAAGTACTGCCGTTGTCAGGCGGTAATTATTTGTACCTTTGTGGTTTGTACCTTACAGAGACCTATCTTGAACCTCTGGTGACAGCTTTGTACAATAATGTCATAGTAAAAAAATAAACCTTTTAGAAATGTGTAAAATTAGGTACAGAGGTGTTTGCAGTGCACTCTTCCATCACAATCGCACTGTTGTGACTGTAAGGCAACAGTTCTAACCTCTGACTCTGTTTCCTAAAATTGTACCTTAAAATCTAGAAGAAAAGGTGAAAATATGTACCTTTTGCTGCTTGGTAACATATATGCACATTTTTGGCACTTGAAAAAGGGGCACATAGTTACTTTGAGGTCCAGTTTTTAGCCCTAGGGAGTACATTTCTGTAGACTGTAACTGTGGGGCAAAAAAGCAGTTTTGAGGGTGTATTGTTATGTTTTATTTACACATCAAGTTAGACTCATAGAGCAATGGAAGAAATTTGCTGCTGTCTACTGCCCATAGAAACACATAAACCCATACACTCGCACACACATATTTAATACCTGGCTGTCTGCCACCAAAGCACTCTGAGCTGATTCGTATACACATAAAAAACACACAAAATAAGGACACATGGGGTCAAACTCTACAGACAGCATCTGAGTTTAGTTTCAGACCAATTTGAATTTTGTGAGGTTAACTAAGTTGAAAGCAGAGTGATAAATGGCATTCGGTTATCAGTTCTTTCTTTATTCTTGTTTTTTTCCCTCTCCCTATCTCGTTATTCCTCTAGACTGTTTTTGTCCCCGTTCTGTTACTCCTCTCTTCCATTGTGTTATTATCTTTCAGTCTTTGACTCACTTTCTTTTGCTAATTGAACTGCACGAAGCACTGTCAGGTCATGTTTAACCATCCGTATCTTTGTCTTCCTTTTTATTTCACTCCCTCTGCAGTCTTAACTACAGTGGCATGTGTCTGGCATCCGATGCTCAGTTCAGTGACTTCTTGGATGGGATGGGACCAGCCCAGTTTGTTGGGCGACAGACGCTGGCAACGACATCCATGGGTAAGAGAGGACTGAAAATTAAATTCTTCTGTTAAATCAATACCCCCTGCAGCCCAATCTATATTTCTGTGTCTGTAGATTAAAAAACAAAGTCATCCCTCTTTCCTATCTTATCTTTAAGTTGACATGAAAATTATTATGATTTGAGGGTCAAAAGTAGCCCTCGTATTTTGTGAAATGTCCCTGAAAGGGACTACAAAAATTCTCCATAAAAGATGGGTCAGAAAATTGAAAAGAAAAAACAGCTTTACCCTCATAAAATTGAACCAAATGACTCCTGAAAATTATTTTACATTGGCAAAAAAAGTGCCTCATCAGAGCTCTTAATGTTTTTCTCATCATCCCCAGCTTTTATTCAATTCTCAGGCTGTATATACAGGATATATTGTATGAAGTCTGTCCTCCACAGCAGTGATTTACTGTAAGTGGGTCAGTTTCCTCACTGGCAGCCAGACAGTGTCCTTGGCCCGACAACAGTGACACTGACTGGACCAGCTCCACTCAAAACCTGCCGTCCGGTCCAACATTATATAATGTCAGAGGACCCAGAATAACTTGGCTGTCATCTGAGCCGTGTCACTTTCAAAGGAATGTATTTGTCATTTTGGGGACATTGAGTTAAAACTCATATTCAGAAGTTACTTCTATTGAGTGAAATTATTAAAATGTGCACATAATTTTCACAAAAAAAATGGAGTAATGTTAAAATGGCCGTAAACTGACTTTGATCACAATGGGCAGAAAAGCACACAGAGGTATGATTTCAGCACAGATTGATTTACATGTTAGTAAATATTTATCTACTTACATATTTAGCAGTAAAAGGTTGGACTCTTAGATGTTTTACTGTCTTTACTGCTTTTTTCTGTGAGCAGCCACCTGACTGGCATGAAGGTAATGAGAATGCAGAGACTGAACCAAAACCAAAACCGTTACCTATAAAAAGCTACAGAGTTCATTTACTGAATTTTATGTTTCACTGTATATTTCTTAACAAGGAGCTTCAAGTTGGGGGACAAGTATTAGTGGGGGTGTATGTATATTTTTGACCCTGTATATATACTTTTGAACCTGTGTATAATAAATTCAAACTTGTGCACCCCATTCTTGTTTTTTAAAGTCATTAAAGATGTATGCTGTACAATCATTCCACCCTGGAAAAAGAACAGTTGAAATAAATAATTAAAAAGCCCAAAATTACCATGACATTATTACCTATAATGGGTGTATGTAAACTTCTGACCACAACTGTACGACCTCAATAAACACTTTCCTTGACTTTATTAATACAACCAGATATTCATTTTGTAGATTATGGTCCCATGTAGAGTCAAACAGAAGATAAATCAAGGCATGCTTTTGTGATTGCTACCTCATAAGCATGCAGCATGACTTGTTTCTCAGTCAGATCCAACCTTCACTCATGATATGACATGACAGTGGCCAAAATGCTCAAGTCTAGGGTTGTAAACAGGATTTCACAAAACAGTGGCTACGTACCTGTTTCACACGCAGTCCAAAGTCTGGACTCCACTTGGTGCTGTCTAGAAACTGACTTGGAGTTACCAAGCAGTGTTATGCACTACACATATACTGTACATTTTAGCACCTTTTTACCAACTGTTTACGTATTGTAGGCCTAATATTCAACCAGTAGCAATTATGTTTTTTTCATTCTTCATTACTGCGGATTTCTGATGTTACTTGCAAACTTTTCCGACACCCATTAGTAAAACAAAAATAAATTTTGGGTAACTTGGATACACTCATTCACCTTCTACATCCTCAATTTTTTCACCCAATCAGGTGATGTAGAGATCGGTCTGATGGAGCGGAATGGGGGTCTGGAGGTGGAGGTCGTCCAGGCCCGAGGCCTCACCATGAAACCAGGTTCAAAGGGACCTCCAGGTTGGTCTGTGATGAACCACTGAGCTCTGTTTTTCAGAGAATGCCACTGAGAATGCCAAAAACATCAGTTGTTCTGGGTCCAAATTTAACATTTATAAGGCTGCTTTACTGGTGTTCATTAAACAACAGCCAGGTTCCCACTGCACATGAATGCTTCACAAGCCAGCAAATAGAGTTAGTTTCACATACACAACAGTCTGCGGGGCACATATAAAACTAATGGGATACAGCTTCCAAAAACATAGTTGTGGTACTTGAAAATATAAAAAATACAGGAGTGAAGAGGGGGGGAATGTAGCAGAAGCAGGTGATACACTAAATAAGTAAAAACTGCATTTGTCTCTGCTTATGCAGTAGTGAAATGTGCATCTTGTTGCTCTGACTTCAAACATTAATCCATAGTTCCTGTCCAGTATTAAACACGGCCTCTGGTCAGAATGGTCATATTGTTAACTTTGATTGTATAATTAAAGTTGCGTTGATCCCAATTGCATGAGAGCAAAACTGTGTCATCAAAATGGGGCAAAAAAGATAACTATCAGGGCAAAACTATGAAGGAGAGATAAAAGAGAATAGGAAAATAAACAGAGGAAAGCACCAGCAAAAGTCAAAGGAGGGACAAATGAGCATAGACCAATTTATTTTAACTGAAAGAAAAACATGGCCATGACAAGGGAGGGGTAGAGATAAAAGGAACTCCATATACAGTGTAAAGACAAAGGAGATGCCTGCTCCAGATTATAGTGGGCAAATGACTATTTTTTTCCAGTCTTATCTAGCATACTGGACAAAAAGCTATGATGTGGGTCTAAGCTCCAGTATTGTTTGTTCTTGTGTTAGCAACCAAAAAGGTTTGACTCCAGGACAAGTACAACCACCAGAATGCTGTTAGCATAACTATATGTTATTATTAGGCCATCTTTCTGCTTTAAAGTCATCTAACAGTAGTAGATCTGTTGTGCAGAACTGCAATTAAAAAATACACTTTCATTCTGACAGCTGCTCACTTGATATTAATCAGCTTCTTTATTGTGTTTTTACTTCTACCAACAGTTATTGCAACTCCAGAAATAAGGCCACCAAAGCTGCATATATAGAATCACCAGTCAAATGTGATAAAAAAATAAATAAATAAATTTAAAAAAAATCAGCTTAAAACATTTGGTGATGTTTGGCCCCAAAACAAGGTTTTAAAAAAAGTTTTTTTTCCCCCTGCAAACTATATGGTGGGAGAGGATTCAAAGGGTTTTCATTTTATACCTGGATTCAAAACTGGATTCATATTCAAACTCTATTTCCTGGTCACAGTGAAGAGCAAAACATTATACAAAAGACATCTTCTTTAGCCTGTATTTTGCACAAAAGTCAGATGAGAAGAGCCCCATTCACTACCAGTATCTTGGCTGGGACATTTGAAGGTTACACATTCATGTCTTACAGTTTTATCGTAGGATTGCTCATATGATTACACAACGTTACAGCTTCATTCACAGCTTTGTGCTGACATGTTCAACTGTCTGGCTCATCCCACCGGAGAATTGAACAAATGTCATTCTGCATACATGGATACAGTAAGCCAAGAACAACAATTACATTTTTACTACCACAATAAGTAAATACGTCTGCCAGTACACACAGTTGAAACTACCGTGCATACATCAGTACAACAGCATGACTGACTCATATATCAGTTTTGCTATTCATTTTAGAGGGGTCTTTGGTTGCACAAAAATATGACTTACTCCACTGCAGCCAGTCCAGCCTCCAAATTTGATGCAAGAACTGATTTTTAGCAATAATAGGCTCTTGCTTGTTGTCCTTTACAAAGCACCATTTCCGCTTTCTTTATCTGATTTTACTGCAAAATGTTTTCAAAATCTGATATACAGGAAGTTATATTTAAATTAATATCCACATTGCCAAAATGTTAGATTTTGGAACAAAATTGTTTTGCTACAAGTTTATTTATTTTATTTAGTTTGTCTTAAAATCGTTGTAAATGAAATATTCTTAAAGGCTTGAAAAAGGTAAAAAAAATAAAATAAATAAATAGAAATAAAAGCTCCACAAATTGTTTTAATTCTGCTAGTGTCTTCAGTCTGCTTATTCCTCAACTGTAATGGAGCCTACTCTTAAACTGAACATACAAGCTCTTAATCCTTGAATCTTTTCAGGAGTCACTAAAAATTCACAGTTTAACGTACGTGTCTCCTGTTCTTCCAGCGGCCTACATTAAAGTTTACCTTCTGGAGAATGGAATCTGTGTGGCTAAGAAGAAGACCAAGTCAGTGAGAAAGTCTCTGGATCCTCTCTATAACCAGGTCCTGGTCTTCTCTGAGAGCCCACAGGGGAAGGTGGTGCAGGTAAGATACACCTAACTTGATGTACCATGTGTTTTGTTACACAGAACAAGCTAAGAAATCGTCTCTGGAAACTATTTGGGCATGGGCAGACACCTTCAAAAATGCATGGCAAGCTGAATCTATTATAGGCTAATCAGATTATGGAACCATACAATGTTATATGTTATAAGTGCTGAAGAGGAAGTACAACAGATCAGAGTCTCAGGAGCTTTCAAAGCTAGCAAGCAGTCTGTGTAGTTAGCATATCAGTAGATGTTTCTTGACATATTTGGAAGAAACATTTGTGTATAAAAGAAACCTATGAATACTGTAAAATATCATCACCATAGACCGTTCTTAAATCTAAAACACACCCTTGGCTTCCAGTAGTTCCTCTGAGGATGCTTGAAACATGGGAAATGGATTCTTGCATGAATTTGCAAACCTTGCAAGAACCCAGCTGAACTGCAATGTATACTCAATGAAACCTGGCCTAGCAATGATAGGTAATGAAATGAAAGGTAACATGTCATTGTTAGGCAGATATAATATTTACCATGTTCACCATCTTAGTTTAATGCTATTAATGCTTTGCATTTAGCAGTTAGTGCCACACACGAAGTATATAGCAAGATGACAGGTTGACATTTCATAAACAAAAAGGAGGCAACTGTCAAAACCTGAGGCTTCAAAATGATGTTTCACAAACCATCCAGTGATGTCACAGTGGCTACTTACATCTTTGTTGGACATCTGATTAAGCCTACTTCAAAGCCCACAAATCACATGATTTTCAAATTCATCAACCAATTCAGTGACACCTCTTGCTGTTTCGATGCTGGGCATCATATTTCCTCATAAGATAGAGGTGATCACTCAGAACTATTTTGTATTCATTTGCAGTCACTGGTTCCCTGCAAGGGGACAAGCTGATCCACACCATGGTATTAAAATGCCCCACACAGCATAACCGAGCTACTGAATCACCTCAGTGTAGGGATCAAGAGTTCAAGTGTTATCTTTAATTTGTCATTTTTTATGTAGCTGAAGCTGATGAGCATAACATTAGTTTTGCAGGTATTTATAAATAAAAAAAAATATTGGGCAAAGTGAAATTTTGACCCAGTGGGGAGGCTAGAAACGTCAGGGGAGCACCAAATTAATTATAATTCAAGTCAAGACCACAAATGCCAGTTGTCAAAAAAGTCATTAGCATTCACTGTCTGGGGAGCAGTAATATCTTTACAAAATTATTTTGGTAATCCATTTTACAGCTGTAGAGATATTAAGTCTGGTCTACAACTTTACCACAAACACACCAGGGATGGTGAAAAAGGAATTTTCTTAAACCTCCCACATTCTAGCCTCATCTGACATCTCCCTAAAATATCAAAATAATTCCAAAAAGATCATATGGACTGATGTATGTAAGTCAGCAATTTTTGTGAAAGACATTCAAGTGGTGTAGAGGAGACACAGCAGAGGAAGTTGAAAAACCAGAGGTTGACATTTACGGTGAGAATCTGACCTGAGGCACCAGCAGGCTGTTTGAGTTGATTCTGGTTGAACTTCGGCTGCTTTCAGCATAAAAAAATGTCACAAATGACCAACTGAGATAGACTAGTTGTTATGGCAGACTTAGACCTTTCCTTCCTCATGCATGTGTGCCTTTTAAATAGTCTACTCTCTCAATGTCCTTCCTTTCCTACTCTGTTTCACGTTGCTTTTATTTTCTCTTGTATTGTTTTTTACCGTTCATACTGTTGTTTTAATCCTGCTAGAATCCATTTATAGTCATGTTTCATCTTCATAATGGTTGAAGCAAACGTGTTGTAACCTGATGTGTGTCAGGTTTCCTCAGTAATCAGCAGGTGGAAATAGTATAGTGTTCAGCGGAGAGGCTTGCAGCTCTTACTCTGGCTGCTCTGGTGCTCCCGTCACTCTATAATTAGCCACTAAACGCCTCCCTCTTAATTATCTGCTGTCTGTGTCGCTGTCCTTTGAGTTTCATCAAACTCATTCACGCTGGATAATGAAAATCGCTGAAATCAGCAGCACTTTTCAATTTGTCACTTACTGATTTAGCAAAGTAGAAAGCTGCTTAAGTCTACACTGAAAAGTCATTCAAAAACCTTGAGGGTGGTGCCAGAAATGGACTCTCAGCCTGACTATTTTTCCAGCCTTCACAAAACATGTCAAGTGAGAAAGTGAACTTGTTAGAACAACTGTTTGTCGGCTTTCATTTGGACATCATAAAAGACCTAATTCTTGGAGATTTTTCTTTTCCCCATTTGTGAAGATTTTATAAATGTGACATGGCTGTAAGGAGTAGATGAAGGTTCTACATTAATTTATTGTTTTATCAGTGCATGACAACCAAGTGTGTAATGATTTAACAAATCAACATGTGGTTAGGTGGTGGGCATAAGGGGCTGAATAGGATGCTACGCTGCATGATAGCTGTATAATGATTGGTTCATTAGGCAGCAGTCACTGTAGAGGAAACACCTGTAACAACTTTAAGCCAAAATACAAGAACCATTCATCCAAACAATATCAACCTTGGTACTATCCTTGTGCAGGGTTCCAATAATGCATCCACCAAGTTTGAATGATTGTTGAATAAGGCAAAGAACAGACAATTCAATTCAATTCAATTCAATTTTATTTATATAGCGCCAAATCACAACAACAGTCACCTCAAGGCGCTTTATATTTT
The DNA here is from genome assembly GCA_015106735.1 of Paratilapia polleni. Classification (NCBI taxonomy): domain Eukaryota; kingdom Metazoa; phylum Chordata; class Actinopteri; order Cichliformes; family Cichlidae; genus Paratilapia; species Paratilapia polleni. The sequence goes on along the minus strand of VUQI01000222.1, from coordinate 288 downwards.
AGGGTAAAGACCCTACAAATTAGACAGAAAACCCCAACAGTCAGACGACCCCCTATGAGCAAGCACTTGGCAACAGTGGGAAGGATAAACTCCCTTTTAACAGGAAGAAACCTCCGGCAGAACCAGGCTCAGGGAGGGGCAGCCATCTGCCGCGACTGGTTGGGGATGAGGGGAAACAGAAGAGAGCAGAGGGAGACAGGATAAAATGGCACACCTATGGGAGAGAGACAGAGTTAAAAAATGCAAGTGGTGTATAAACACATGGAGAGTGAAAGGAAGTGAGGAAGA